>PVJS01042481.1:0-17495 GCA_004027185.1 Glis glis | reverse complement strand
GGGGCTGCCGGGGTGGGGCGCGCGCGGGCGGTCCGGTACCTGATGCACAAGGGGCCCGGCGAGGTGGCCGGGGGCTGCCGGGGTGGGGCGCGCGCGGGTGGTCCGGTACCTGATGCACAAGGGGCCCGGCGAGGTGGCGCTGGTGGCTGCCGGAGTGGGGCGCGCGAGGGCGGTCCGGTACCCGGCGCACAAGGGCCATTGGTATTTATTTAATTTGTGGTACTGGGGATTGAATCTAGAGGCAGTCTACCTCTAAACTATACCCCCAGTCCTTTTTTATTATTTGTTTTGAAACAGGGTTTCCCTAGGTTGCTGAGAGTCTCTAAATTGCTGAGGCTATCCTCCAACCTGAGATCCTCCTGTCTCAGCCTCCCATGTACTGGGTTTACAGGCATGCACCACCATGCCCAGCTTTCATTGCTTTTATAGTCGGCAAAAATACTAAAGCTATTCCACTTACACCCCCATGAAACAAAAAGTACTTGTGTGAGCAAGTAAAACTTACATAAAAGATCCTGTACCTTAAAAAAGGTGACTGATTCCACCCACACACCTTTATTCCCCCGGTATTGGAATTTAAGTTTAGCATCACTGTGGCAGTAACAGATGGTGCATTTGTAGAGGAGAGGCACAATGTTTTGAGAACTTTGTTGAAGAGGTTTGCAAGCCTGCTGATTTGAGGAAAACCTGAAAAGCTGTCTCCCTTTGTGGTGTTGTGTGCACATTTGCAAGTGTAGACATAATTTCATGCATATTCCAGTGAATTTCAGAGGCTCCGGGTGAATGCCAAGGGGCTGCACACTGTTCGTGCTCCCTCTTTCCTCCCTGATCGCCAGAGGAGGCCTCCTGGAGGTGCACCCAGCACCACCTGGGGAAGCTCCTCCTGCCCTCTCTGATGGGCCCCTGCTCTCAGCCTCCCCTCTCCCACCCTCTGCCACCGGAGATTCCAGAGCTATTCCGCCTGTTCTGGTCAGCTGTGGTCTCCGGTCACACCACTTTCCTCTCACAGCTTCCTCTTTGCAGGCTGCTGAATAACATCACCTTCTATTCCATCTCTTTGTTGAGCCACGGCAACTCCCATAAGAGTAGGACTAATTTCTTGGCCAGATGCATTTAAAATGATACAGCACTGCAGATAATCAGTACTCTGGCAAGTATTACATCACTGGGGGAAGTCACATTTGGAGAGCTAACCTGGAAGACTGAATCTGTAACAGTGGAATAGACTTAAGTGATTAACGAGGCAGCTCTTTTGAGGGGGGGAAGCTAAGTTAGCAATGAAATGAGGCCAGGGCCCTTCTGTAATAGTTTGTTCCTCCTTTTTCTACTTTATTGAGATTTAACTTAGTATTATTTTATAATTTGAAGAAAAATTCTGTCCTTCAGCACTGCTGTGGTTTTGATATGGGTTGAGTGTGTCCCCCAGGGGATTGTTGAAATTCAATCCCCATTGTGAGGAATTAAGAGGGGGGAACTTAACCCATGGAACTTAGAGATGGGACCTCTGAGAGGTGACTAGGACTGGATATGGGCATCAGAGTGGAGGCCCAATGATTGAATAATTGTGGCTTTATAAGAAGAGGAAGAGAACCCGGGACACACATACTTAGGTGCTCCCTGTCACTTGCTATTTGATGCCCTGAACAGCCTGAGAGTTTAACCAGTAAGAAGACCATCTCCAGACGCAGAACCTTGACTTGCACTTGCAGAACTGTGAGCCAAAATAAGCCTAATTTTTTATAAAATTAGCTGGGCATGGTGGTGCATCCGGGTTCACGGCCAGCCTCAGCTACTTAGTGAAGCCTCCGCAACTTAGTGAGACCCTGTTTCAAAATAAAGAATAAAAAATAGGGCTGGGGGTATAGCCTGGAGGTAGAATGCCCCTGGCTTCCATCCCCAGTACCGCAAAAAAAAAAGTAGCTTGCCTCGGATATTTCATTATAGTAATGCAAAATTGATTAAGACAATCACTTTTAAGGAGAAAACTGTATTGCTATAGAGTGTGCACATGAAGCTGATTTGCACAGTGTTTTACTCATTGTAGCATCTCAAAGACTTATTACATTGTAATATTTCCAGGTTAAAGCAAAAAAAAAATCAAGATGATATTAATCTTTGCCATATTGTGAGAGATAATGCTCTGTGGAGTCAAACTGCCTAGGTTTAGTGAGTTTATTACATGTGACAGCTAGCTCAGCAGCACATTAGCTGTGTGATCTTGGACAAATTGATCTTGACTCTCTAAACTTCTTCTACAGAGTATGGACAATAAAGGCTTATGGCTATCTGGGAGTGGTGGTGCATGCCTGTAATCCCAATACTTGTGAGGCTGAGATAGGAGGATCATAGGTTCATGGTCAGCCTCAGCAACTTAGCAAGACCCTGTTTCAAAATAAAAAATAAAATAGGGCTGAGGGTATAGCTCCAAGGTAGAATGCCCCTGGGTTCATTCCCCAGCTACACACACAAACAGACACACAGACACAAACACAGACACACACACACACACAGACACACACACACACACACACAGGCTTATGGCTGTGATGTTAACATTCTATGTTTGTTTGTTTGGTTGGTTGGTTTTTCTTTTAAGCAGTACTGGGTGTTGAATCTAGGGCCTAGCACATGTTAGGCAAGTGCTTTATCACTGAGCTATATTCCCAGCCCATTGCTAGTGAGGTAGGTGACCCAGTCAGAGCCTTAAAAGTATTGTTAGGAATCTAGACCTAAAAGAGGGAAAAGTAAGAATTCCTCAACCCCTCCCCCTAGTTGCCTGAGAGCAAGGAGCAAATGAGTGGACTTTGGAAAGTTAAAGAAGCTGTTTCCTAGGCAACCCAGAGTCACAACCCAGGAGCTTTCCCTAATGTAAACAAGAGTCAGTTAAAGGACAGGAGAGAGCTGGGGCATGGTATGTAACTTGACTGCTTTCCTGCCTTCTGTGTAATGAATCTTATGCATACTCCTTCCCTCTCCAAAGTGGGGGACCGAGGGTATGAGAATCGGGTGAGTCCTTTGTTCGTTGCTCAGTCTCATGGTATTTGCCAACTGAGTCATTTGCTGGCAAATAAAGAAACCTGTCCCTGATTCTGGCTTCTGGAGATTTCTTGTACCCGGACCAGAGGGGAAACTGAGGTCCTGCAACATTAGCATTATATGAATAGACACATATTAAAATGTTTGCAACAGTGCCAGGTCCAGAGTCACCTCTCCACAGATATTCTGTATTACAATCAGCAGTAGGGGAAATGGAGGTCTAGCTCATATCTATATGTACATTTAGTTGGATATCCAAGTTAGAAAAACAAATCTGTCAAATATAACCACGAGAAGAGTTAGGAAAATCTAAAAGAGCAGTAACAAAATGAAGGATTACATTGCTAGGCATTACAATATGTATTGCAGTCAACCAGTACAGGAAATGAAACAAATGAAGCTACTATAGCAATACATGGAACAGAAGAGAAATGTGTGTGCCGGGCGTGGTGGCGCACGCTTGTAATCCCAGTACTTTGGGAGGCGGAGACCGGAGGATCCGGGTTCGCGGCCAGCCTCAGCTACTTAGTGAGGCCCTCCGCAACTTTGTGAGACCTGGTTTCAAATTAAAGTATAAAAAGTAGGGCCGGGGGTGTAGCTCAGAGGTAAAATGCCCCTGAGTTCAATCCCCGGTACCGCAAAATAAATAAATAAATGAATAAATAAATAAATAAATAAATAAATAAAAAGGCTGGAAGCCTAGTTTGGAGGTAGAATGCTCCTGGGTTCAATCCCCAGTATGACAAAACAAACAAATAAACAAACAAACAAATAAATTAAAACAAATCAATGACATACTTCACAGAATTAGAAAAAACAGTCCTATAACTCATATGGAAGAATAAAAGACCCTGAAAGAGCCAAAGCAATTCTGAGCAAGAAGAACAATGTTGGAGGCATCATGATACTCTATCTCAAATTATACTACAGATATATAATTTAAGATACTCTATCTCAAATTATACTCAAATTATACTACATAGTAATAAAAACAGTATGGTATTGGTATAAAACAGACATTTACAACCATGGAATAGACTAGAAGTTACGGAGATGAATCCACACAGATGCAGTCATCTGATACTTGACAAAGGTGCCAAAAACATACAGTGAAGAAAAGACAGCATTTTCAACAAATGGTGCTGAGAAAACTGGATATCCCTATGTAGAAGAATGAAACTGATCCTCATTTCTCACCCTGCATGAAAGGCAACTTGAAATGGAGCAATAGCCTAGGATTTAGATCAGACAATTTGAAACTGCTAGAAGAAAACTCAGGATCAGCACTGCATCATACAGGCACAGATAGCAACTTCCTCAATGAGACTCTTCTAGCTCAGGAAGTAAGAGAAAGAGTCAATAGATGGGGTGGTATCCAATTAAAATGATTCTGCACAGTTAAGGAAACAAGAGCATAAAGAAAGAGCCTACAGAATGGAAGAGCATCTTTTCTATTATCCTTCTGACAGAGGATTGATATGTAAAATATATAAAAATCTCAAAAAACTTAACCATAAACAAATAATCTAATCTGGAAATGGATAAATGAACTAAACAGACATTTCTCATAAGAAGAAACACAAACGGCCAACAAATACATGAAAAAATATCCAATATTTTTAGCAGTTGGGGAAAAGCAAATTGAAACTATGGTGCAATTTTGTCTCACTCCAGTTAGAATAGCAATCGTCAAGAATACAAATTAAAAATGCTGGTGAGGATGCAGAAAAAATGAACACTTATACATTGTTGGTAGAACTGCAAATTTGTACCACTATGAAAATCAGCATGGAGATTCCTACAAAGAGTAGGAATGGAATGACCCAGCTATACCACTCCTGGGTATTTATCCAAAAGAACTAAAGTTAGTATCTATAGTGATACATGCATGCCAGTGTTTATATAGCAGCACAATTCACAACAGCCAAGCTATAGAACCAACATAGGTGTCCGAATAAAGAAAATATCATATATATATATACATACAGTGGAGTTTTACTCAGTCATAAAGAAGAAAGAAATTATGTCATTTGCTGATAAATGGATGGAACTGGAGAATATTATGACTAGTGAGATGAGCCACACTCAGAGAGTCTAGGGTCATATGTTTTCTCTCATATGTTGAAGCTAGATATAATAAAGGAATAAAAAGGTATGTTATAAAAATAGAAGGGAAATTAGTAAATCAGATGAACAGGATGGGGAGCAGGAGGAGGAGGAGGGGAAAGGGAGGCTGGGGGGAATTAATCCACCAAATTATATTTATGTGCATATATCAATATTCCCAATGATTCTCACATTGATGCATAATTATAATGCACCAATAAAAAACAGGCATAGTGGAATATCAAGACAGCTCAGATGCCCTGGTTTTCATTCATCTTTCACTGAAATTAAAAAAAAAATCTATCTATCATCTATCTAATCTATCTATCATGGGAAGCATGATAGATCAATAAAACAAAAGAAAACAAAGGCGTTGATTCTTCACAAATTCCCCTCTTTCTTCTACTTTCCTCTTGTGTGCCAAGCATCATGTTAAATGATTTATGTATGTGTTGCCCTGTTCTGTATCTCCAAAATTCCAGGTAAATCATGATGGACACACCTAAGTTAGACCATCAGAAGCCATCCAGTAGAGGGCAGTGTGGACTTAGTCATTAATGCCCTCAATAGAAAATGCAAATTAAGTATTGAAAACCTTTTTCTTGATGTAAATTGTTCAACAAACATGCAGATCAAATGATTGTTTTTTTTCCCAAATGATTCTTAATGAGTAAAATCATATTAATTCACATCAGGCTTTGTTATAATTCATCTAGGGACAAAACAAAACAAAACAAAAAAACAACCAATTAATCCACCAAACAAATGAGCCCTGGACTGGAAGTTAGGGAATCTGCTTTCATGTTCCTTCTCTCCCCTTGACTTTATGGCCTTCAGAAAATATTTTAAAGTATCTCAGCTTCACTTTTTTTTTTTACTTTTATTAGTGTATTGTAATTGTATCTTGTAGTGCTGTTCGAAGTGATATGTTCATACATGCACACATCACTTGGTGTGTTTCCCTCCACATACCATCTGCTCCCCTCTTCCCTCCCTGTACATGTTAGGGAGACTGGTAGTGATACCTTTGTGTATGGACATAACATTATTTGAACCATTCCCTTCCTCAAGCCTCATTCTCCCCCTCCCCACTCCCCTCCCCAATCACCTTCCACTTATTCTACTGGTCTCTCTCCTCATTTAACTGAAGTCCCTTTTGTATTTTATTTTCTCTCTAGCTTCCACACATGAGAGAAAACATATAACCTTTGACTTTCTGAGACTGGCTGATCTCACTTAGCATAATATTCTCCAGTTCCATCCATTTTCTTGCAAATAACATAATTTTGTTCTCCTTTATGGGTGAGTAAATTCCATTGTGTGTATATACCACATTTTCTTTATCCATTCATCTATCTCAGCCTCATTTTTCTCATAGAGAACATGACACACTTTGTACAGATGAAGGCTAACTTCTCTTTTGCTATAAGGAACATTTATTCTATGAAGACTGTTTTAAATAAACTAATTCTAGATTTCCCAGGGAAGTATAAAGTGGTAATAATTCCCAACATATAGACTTTAATCACAAACTATTGCAAATGATAGCAGAATTTAGCATAATTATACGAGCAATTTACAGAAGACAATAGCATATTTATATACCAGCAACAAGCTACAAGAAAAATAATATAAAAACACACTATTTCAAGTAGTTTCTAGGAATACCAGATTCATAAGAATAAATCTATAAAAAGATGAGAGGACATGGATACATTTTGGAAGTGACTCATGATTCAAGGATTATGATAAAAACATAATGATAGGCAATTCAGAGAGGAGAAAATTTGTGGGTGCTCAAAAAATATATAGAAAGATCTCAGCTTTATTAGTGACCATGAAAATGACAATTAAATATACAATGAGAAACCCATTGCTTATCTACCAGATTCATGATATCCAGTGCTGGTAAAGATGCCTTTCATACTTTGCAGGGAGGCCCAAGAATTGGCTCTACATTTTTTGGAATGTCACCTGGCAATATATATTAGAATTAAAAGTATACACATTTCTAGCTGGGTGTGGTGGCACATGCCTGTAATCCCGGTACTTGGGAGTCTGAGACAGGAGAATCACAGGTTTGAGGCCAGCCTCAGCAACTTAGCGAGACTATCAGCAACCCTCAAGACCCTGTTTCAAAAGAAAAAGCAGGGTTTGGGGTGTAGTAGTTCAGAAGAAGAATGCCTCTAGGTTCAATCCCCAGTACACATTCTTCCTTCAGGAACTGTACTCTTGAGAAACCTTCTCATAGAAATAACAGCACTGATATATGAGGAATGAAGACACAAGAGTGCAAAATATTGTTGTTACTTACTAGTAAAGGAAAGTGTTTTAATACTCATCAGTAGAGGATGTGGCTGACAAGTGATTTTGGCATGCCTATTCAAGGGAAAGTTACTAAAAGAAGATGTCAAAGCTAGTGAATCTATTTGGAGGGATATTTATGATATTGGTAAGTTAAAAAGAAAAGCTTCAGTTATGATATATTTATAATACAATCCCATTTTTATAAACTCAGCCAAAAATGGGAGATGGATGATTTTTTACCATTTTTAAGTCTGCAAAAAGGTAAAATTCATGTAGTTCATCCTAACATTCATGAACGTTCACAGGAGGAAGGGGATGTTGTGGGGGGGGACTCACCCCAGGTTCTCCCCATGGTTACCCTGCTGGCGTCCGGTGAGAGTTCATGCAGGGCAGATCATCTGCTTTTCCTTGTGCTTTTTACATCATTTGTTGGTTACAATGAACTTTTTCTAAATTTCAGAAATCTATTAAGGTAAATTTATGACAATGAAAAGAATCACTTTATTATTTGAAACCTTATTTTCATCAGTATAAGCTGAGTGTTTCATTCTACTGGCAAATGACTTCTGAAAGGATAAGTTTTAGAATGTTATTTTCACTTTCTTAATTTACCAAATAATGGATAGCTGGGACAAGGAGTGAATGAGTAACAGCATTTTGGTAACTGACCCCACTATTCTTCATAGCATTTTTAATCCAATCATTAAAATAAAATCCCCACCTACTAGAATGCAAGTTCCATGATAGCAGGAATTGTCTGTTTCATTCATTGTTGTATTTTCTGGACCTAAGACAATACCTGGCATATAGGATGCACTCAGTGAATACAATAATTTTTGAACAAATAAATGAATGAGTGAATATTATTGAAGGTGGTGAGAAAAAAGAGAAAATTCTCCAGTTCTTTATGTGATTCATTACGCTCCTTTTTTTTTTTTTTGGTACTGTGGATGGAACCCAGGGGCATTCTACCTCTGAGTTACACTGCCAACCCTATTTTATTCTTTATTTTTGAAACAGGGTCTCACCAAGTTGCTGAGGGCCTCCCTAAGTTGCTGAGGCTGGCCTCCACCTTGTGATCCACCTGTCTCAGCCTCACAAGTAGATTCATTATTCTTCTTTAAGATAGAAGTTACTTAAACTCTGCTTTACAGAATATCAGCTGCTCCCTTTGGCAAAGTTTAGGTTGAAATGCCAGTATTTTGAGTAGGGAACCGCCTTAGGCTTTTGAAAGGCAAGTCTAGCAGGAGTGCAAGCAGGGAACCCAGTGAAGTCATGGTAGCTCCAGGTTGAGTAGAGGGCGGTATCGGCTGGGACCGGATAGTAAAGAATAGAAGGCGGGAAACAGCAGACTTGGGATATGATCCACTAGGGGAGAGCAAGTTTGGAGGCAGACACAGTAAGTGGCTTATTTGACAATCTCAACCCCAAGGGTGTATACATTCCAATCAGTCCTACTTGACTCTGGTTATAGTTGAATCTTCATTTCCGGTTCCTTTCCTATATTTCTGACCACCGGTGGCAGTTCCCTGACCATGTCCAAGCTTCATAATGCCCAATTTAGCCTATTCCAACTTAAAACTCCACCTCCATTTCAACGTCTTGTTCATCTCTTCCCCGCCCCTCCCCACACTTACTCACTCCCATCCGTCCCCTACTGCCTCCTCTTAGGAGGATTCTGAGCGGCCTCCTGTCTGCCTGGTCCCCTGCCATGGGCCATAGAATTGCAATCTGACCTCTTCCCACCTCTCAGCTCCACACCCTTGCTCATACTGCTGGGGTCCTTAGATCTGCTGCCAGCCCTCGATGGTGACTTAAGTCTCCACACAGCCTGTCGCTGGACTCTTCTGGGAATTCTAGGGTCCTTGCCATACCCAGTAGCGGTCCTTCAGAAGACTCAGGGTGGTCCCTCTGTCCTCTCTGCCGTCTCACTCATTTTCTCTTGTCCCTGCTCAAGTCTGCATCCTAAGCAGGGGCTGCAGCAGAAGTGTAGACTCTTCCTGCAGCCTCAATTCCTTTCTGTGGGGAGGAGGGAACATCCTCAGCCTTGGCCTGAGGCTGGGGACTCACTTCCTGGTTTCCCATAACTCCCTCTCACAGTTTCCTTGGGGACAGATGGGAGAGGAGAAAGGGATTTATTGGGATCATGGTTGGGAGTGGCACAGCAGGTTCTTTGGCTATAAATATGCATCAGGAGGTGTCTGGCCCTTTTTAGAACACGTCTTGTGTAATACAGCTCTCCTCTTGGAACTGGTTTCTAGTTGCCAATTCTGAGGCAACAAGAAAATTTCCCCTCAACATCTTACTAAGGATGCTTCTGGGGTTTGGGGCCTGCACAGTTGACATGTCTTTTACTGAGATGGGAGAATACTACAGATAGAAAAGGTTTAGGGGTGGAAGACATGGGTTCTGTTTTGGACATTGTAAGTTTGAGGTGAGTGTCAGAAAAACAGTGAGGATGTGAGTTTGGAACTCCAGGGAGAGGTCAGTGCCAAAATCACACTGATGGGACTCATCAGAGTATAGCTGTGACACAAAAAAGAGACCACTGGGACACATGATCAGACAGAGGGGAAGCGAGGAGGGCTGAAGCCTGTCCTGGGGTTACTCTGACATTCAAAGGTTAGGAAGAGGAGGAGCAGCCAGCAATGGAGACCAAGAGGGAGCCAGCACCTAGGAGGTAAGAGGAAAACCAGGAAAGGCCTGTCCTCAGGGCCAAGTAGACAGACGGCTCACCACTGAATGCACTGAGAGGGGACCACTGGTGACAGTAACAAGAGTGGTTTCAGTGGACTGATGCGGAAAACAGCCTGACTGACCTGAGTGGGAGAGAATGCAGGTGACGAAGTGGACACAGTACATGCGGCCATCTCTTCAATTTTGCTATAACAGAGCAGTGGAAAATGGAGTAATAGCTGGGGGAATTGGGGATCAAAATAATATTATTTATGTTTATAATGGAGCACATTATACATGTTTAATGCTGATACAAATGTAGGGAGAAAAAGTGACATATGATTGAGGAGAGGGAAAATAATGAACAGGAGTAAAATTTCAGTTTTAATTAAGACTAAAATTATGATAAGAAAGTTGCAATTGTGATCTCTATCAATTGAAGGCCTCTTGGTTGCAAGAGATGACAATTCAGTTCAAACTACGTGAACCCCCAAAAGGAAAGAATTTATTAACGCAAATATTGTTTTAGTCAGTTTTCCCATCCCTGTGACCAAAATACCTGACAAGAACAACTTAGAGAAGGAAAGGTTTATTGGGGCTCACGGTTTCAGAGGTTACAGTCCATAGGCCAACTTCGAGGTGGAAACCAGGGCAGTGGTTGGGTGCCTGGGAGGGATAGTGCTCTCACAACCCTGGACATATATAGTCCCCAACACCCTGCCCCCAATGATCCGCCTCCCCCAGCCACACCCCACTGCTAAACCTTGCTGCACTGGAGACATTCTTTCAACACATAGATTTTGAGGGGCATTTTAAATCCATACTATAACAATCATCAATAAGGAAGAATGCACAATAGGTCATAGAACTAGAAGACAAATCTCGAAAACTAGCAATTTTTTTTTGTACTGGGGATTGAACCCAGGGGCATTCTACCTCTGAGTTATACCCCCAGTCCTTTTTATTTTGAAACAGGGTCTTGCCAAGTTGCTGAAGCCCTAACAAGAGTGAATCCATGTTCAACCTGGTCTCTGGAATTCCCCTCAGGCCCAGAACAAGCAACCAATGAAAAGAGCACATAGCACAACCCCTGAAGCATAAACTAATATCCTGTTTACCTAACCCCAATATCCTGAAAGCTTTGGGCCACGTTCCAGACATAACGTACCTTCCTAACTCGAGCCAATCAAAAGTTAGCACAACTCCTGCTTACTTCAGACTAGCGATTTTGTCAGCACCCCATTGGCTGTAACTTAGGCAATGAGCTCCCCCCATCTCCGACCACCTGCGTGTGGTTTTTGCCTTTAAAAACTCTGTTTGAAACTAGCTCGGGGTCGCAGCTCCTAACTTTGCGTTGGACTGCGTCCCTAGCCTGGCTAGCTTGTTTTAACTGTGGCTGAATAAATCGACCCTCCAAATCCAGTCAGTCTCCTCTTCCTCCTTGTGACACTGGACCAGGCATAACCCCAGGAGAGTCAGTTCTTCCTTGCTCTGCCTAGTGCATGCACCCTGGCCTCAGGAAAGTCCCTTCATTTGTTCATCTGCCCTTCATTTGCTTTAAACACATTGCTTCTGAGTTCTGAAGTACATTCTATGCAAATGGGAAGAGGCAGTCCTGATGGATAGTATTTGGGAAAAGAACTTGCTGAGTATCTTCAGAGGCATCAGAGTCTGAGACAGGAACTTTCTCACTGGCAGGTAGAACAAATGAGGACAATTTTGCACACAGAGATATTGGTTGTAATAGTTAAGTTGTCTTTCTGACGAGAGTAAGTCATTCTGTAGACATGGAAGTCAACTCCAAAATGAGCTATACCTGTATTCATGTAAAAAGAAATTTCAGATGTTGAAATATGTACATTAATTTGTTTTTTCTTTTCCAATGCTAAAACTACTGTGTGGTTTCATTATCGTCTGTGAGTTAGTCAGGGTCTTCCAGAGAAACAGAGACAATATGAGATACAGAAACATATGGATGAGAGACAGGAAGAGATTTAATTTAAAGAATTGGCTGATGTGATTATGAGGCCCAGCAAGTATAAAGTCTGCAAGGCTGACTGACAGACTGGAGAACTAGGGTAAAGGTAATGCTAGAGTTCAGAGGCAGCCTGGAGGCAGATCTCCTTCTTCCGGGGAACTTGGGCTTTTTCCTTAGAGGCTGCAACTGATTGGATGGAGCCTTATCTAGTAGGGAGGGTAGATAATCTGCTTTATTGCATGTCAACTTGTTGAAATATTAATGACATCTTAACAGTACCTTCACAGCAATATCTGGACTGATGTTTGACCAAACTGGGTATCATGGCCTAGCCAAGTAAATACATTTAATTAACCATTGTAGTTTGTAAATTAATAAATGAGTGTACTTAATCTTGTACATAAAAAGTACACACACTGGTATGAAAGAGACCTGCATAGTGGACAAAATCATCAGATTAAAAGACAGACATATTTTTGAGACTTTGACATCCAGAACTCACACAGACCTCTAATCTCTAGGGCAGGGCAGGACAGGGCAGAATCACTTTCTTCCTGGCAGTGTTCCCAGCCCTGGGCCCACTGCTACATCCCCCACACCCTCCTCCCCACAAGTGGAGTTGTGATGGAGAATACAGTTTCTCCATTCATGGCATGGCCTGGCTTGGGACAGTAACTCGGTTTTCAATCTGTTCATTTGCAGATGGCTCACAGAAAGGGTTTGAACAGTATTTTTTTTACTCAGACTCAGGGTGGTATTTTTAAACATCTTATTATAAAAGTAATGTATCTTAAGAAAAACTCACATTGCAAAGGTGACAAGCCAACAACAGCAGCTCTTGAGTAATATCACTGCAGGTTGCGATTGGGGTAAAACAATCAGGCAGGATCAAAGTTTCAGGTCTTCACATATTGCTTGGGTCACCTTGAAGCAGGTCACATAAATTTCTGATTCATCATAGTTTAAACATTTTTGATGTAGGATAAAAGAAATAAATAGGTAGAAAGGAGACAGATAGGAAGGAGAAGTAAAATATAACTTTAATATAAGAACCTGGTGCTAAAGTTTCTCATATCTTTACTCCCCAAACCAGTTCTCTCTCCCAGGCCTGTCTCTCCTAAATTCCTGGGAAATCTGTACATCCTAGAATTAACCAAAATAAACTATAATTGCCTGTGTACTCTTAACAAGACAGATACTGTATCTTGAGAAACCTACAATTTAGACTGTCTAGCCTATCTGTTGATTAGATAATGGAGGCATCGATCAGCCTGAGACCACCAGACCACCTGAAACCGACTGGAGACTACAGGACTGAGGTCATCCTGATGTCTCCTCCTGCCCACTCCTCATGAAAGCCCCCTATGGAAGAACTCTGCACTCCTCAAAGGGCCTCTCTCATTTTTGAGGTGGGTTGCAGTCTCCCTTGAATGTGTATTTCTTACTTTCCTAAATAAATCTGTTAAAAATTCTTTTACCCTGAGTTGCTGATCTTGACTGTCAACCCTTCCCCCATGACATTTTTACTGCCTTGTTGTACAAGGGCAGCACTATCTGTGCAGAAGAGGGAAGCTAACCTGTCAGTCAGGCTGGAGCCCAAGACATGATAATCACAACTGAAAAAGTAAATAGTTCCTGAAGATAATTCATTAGTACCAATAACTACAATAGAAAGAATGGCTTCAATTCCTGTGGAGAGGGCACTGTGGCTTCCACGGGTATTTTCTCATTTTAACCTCCCTAGGCATTCTTCGTGAGTCCAGATCACCAACTCATTTGCACAGGGTGTCAGCAGGCGCAACCCCTGGACCCCAATCCTGAGGGCGGCTCCGCAGCCCCCTCCTAGCTCTACACCTCCTGACAGTCGCCTCTGAAGCTGCGCTTTCCAGTCCAGACATGGGCAAGTGTCACTGCCATGTGCTTTCCAAACCAAAGTCGACATGGCCATCGCATCTCAGCGACTGCGTTAATTTGGAGCTTGTGGTGGGGGTAACAATCCATGCTTTGTTGGATTCACCCAGGCTTAAAAAAAAAAAATGATGAGAATGGGGCTAGGGGTGTTACTCAGTAGTAGAGCACTTGCCTAACATGTACAAGGCCCTGTGTTCCAACCTTTGTACTGCCCTAGAAGGGGGAGGAGAAAGAAAGAAAGAAAAAGATGAAGAAAAGGGGTCAGTGCCGTGTTCAATGTTTCTCCCTCAGGCACCAGAGTCTTAGAAAGCACTAAAAACTATGTTTAAAAAGACTCTTTCTTGTCCAGTTGCACCAGCAGCAGTGTGGCTAAGTAATTAGTTATCTGTGCCTTTTGTTCCTCTGGCCACACTTCGCTCCGCGCACACCCCAGCGAATCGGGCAGCCGGAGCCGGTTTCGGCGCTGGGCTCCAGCATCTCCGCCTTCCAGCGCCGCAGTCGGGAAGACGGTTCTGGGAGCGGATCTGGCGACCAGGGCCCCTCCTCCTTCCCGCTCGCTGGGCGGAGGCTGGAGGCGGCGCTGGAGTCTGGGCTTGGGGCCCGCGGTCGGCCCCGGGCAGAACCTGCGTGCGTCCGCCATGAGCTGGGAGCTGCTGCGCTGGCTGCTGGCGCTGAGCGCGCTGCTCTTCCTCGTGGTGCAGCTGCTGCGCTTCGCGCGGGCCGATGGCGACCTGACCCTGCTGTGGGCCGAGTGGCAGGGGCGACGCCCAGGTGAGGACCCTCCGAGGTCCCGGGCGCGGAGTGCGGGGAGGGGCTGGCCGCGGCGGACGCGCCCTCTTCTCCGCTGGCTCCGCGGCCGTGCGGGCCTCCGGGCTGCGTGGAGGCTCTAGGTCACCAGCTGCACCTCCCCAGGGCGGCGGGTGGAGGAGGAGGCCGGGCTGAGGAGGCCGTTCTGCCCCTCCGTCGTCAGTCCTGTTCAGAAAATGGCAGGGACTTGCTTTCCTGCCTAGGACCTCTCTCCAGGGGATACTACGAGACAGCGCTGTAAGGCGCGGCTGCTCAGGACTCGGTCAGGGTCCCGAGAGGACGCTTGGAGAAGCCTTGAGCTCCCCTGCTTGGAGAGAGTCTCCTTGTAAAGAGGTTCCGTGTTACCAAACAGCCCAAGCCTTGTAAGCTGTGTGCGCAGTACTTTACAAACGTACCCAAAACAAACAAACAAACAAACAAACAACAAAAGTAACTTCTGACCTTTACAAAACTCTTACAGAGTAGACTATGGTCTTGCTTTCTCGATAAGGAAAGCAATGTTTAGAGACATTAAATGACCCGCCCAAAGCTGGGCTCTGGATCCTTTAAGGACTGGTGATGGGGTTTCCCCAGGACCAAGTTTCCAGTGCAGCATGTGATGAAACTTGCTCGGACGTGATACGCAAGTAGCCTGGACCATAGGCCTGTTTTCTAAATGGCCTCGGAGTAGTGGGGGTTGAAAACTGAAAATTCACTGGCATTGAATTCATAGAAAATACACAATTTGTAAGCAAAGATCCCTGCTATAAAACTATGGAAATACATGGCTGAGGTTGGTACGCTTTCTCTCTTTTTTGTTTTGGGGCGGGGCTGGGGTTGGAACCCAGAGCCGGAAGCAAGCTCTCTACCACTGAGCTTCACCCCACGCCCCTTTTTTTCCCTTACAGTCAGGACTCCCAAACACACTCCAATTTTACACTCCAATTTTATTAACATTAGGTCTTTCTCGGAACTGATTGCTCTGTCTTAGCAGGTGGACTGCGAGTGCCTATGCTCTGCCATTTGGGCCTTGTGGGTGTTTGTGTTTGATCCTCTGTGCTTCCTATTAATTTACAAGGAGTTTTAAATAAAACTAGTTTATATTTTTTATTATTTAATTCCATAAAAGTTACTTAACCTGTCAGATTATGTCTGAAAAAGAAAAAATGTTGACAATATCTGAATGAATATCTAGCAGAAGTGAGAAGTTATTTTCTCTTATCAAGTCAGTTAAAAATTAAGGTCTCTAAAATTAACTTTTAAGAAATTTACTGGATATTTTCCCTCTTGCTGGAAAAGTATGTTTTGAAGGATCTATTTTCTTTTTAGGGGTGCTGGTGGTTGAACCTAGGGTCATTCTACCACTGAACTATATCCCCAGCCCTTTTTTATTCTTTGTTTAATTTTTAGACAAGGTGTCTCTAAGTTGCCCAGGCTACCTTCAAACTTGCTATCCTCTTGCCTCAGCCTCCTGCGCAGCTGAGACTACATGCAGCACAGGTTCTGTCTAGTTTTAAACAAGTTTAAATTTAACTACATTCTATTATGCAGTTAAATAAAATTTGCATATTAATCACCATTTATTTAATACATCACCATTTATTTAATAAATTATATTAAACTTTTTTTAGCAAATAGTTAAAATGTTAATAGCTTTTAAAGTTTAACTTTTAACTTAATTTTAAAATATATTCATTCTTAAACCTGCATTAAAAACCAATAAACTTAATAAGAATCATTTTATATATGAAGCACTGAAATTTGTATAGCACATACTTGGGTATACTGTCTATCTGTGGAATTAAAATATCATTGGGAGAAGTTTTAGGAAAAGGAAATGTGTAAAAATACTCCTAGTGGGGTGAAAGGATAAAGAAAACAAAATTAACAAAACATGGAAATAGATGCAGATTCAAAAAATATCTCAGAGGCCGGGCGTGGTGGCGCACGCTTGTAATCCCAGTACTTTGGGAGGCGGAGACCAGAGGATCCGGGTTCGCGGCCAGCCTCAGCTCTCTCTCTCTCCCTGTCTCTCTCTCTCTCTCTCTCCTTAGTGAGGCCCTCCGCAACTTCGTGAGACCCGGTTTCAAAATAAAGTATAAAAAATAGGGCCGGGGGTGTAGCGCGGAGGTAGAATGCCCCTGTGTTCAATCCCCGGTACCACGAAAAAAAAAAATTTTTCAGGCCATAAAAATGGGCAGACTCTATTAAGAAAAACAAAAAACAAAATATTATCCACCTTCACTTCTTAGATTATGTAATACAAAATTAAAAACTACAAAGGAGGGAACCAAGATGGCGGGATAGCGAGAAGCAGTGTCCCGCCAGGGCTCCGAGTAGGAGCTCGGCGGGCGGGAAGACTGCTTCTTTATAAGAAAACAAGGGCAGCTAAAACTCAACAAAACAATGGGAGACAAAATACAGCGGCACGCGAGGCAGTGGAGAGAGCGGAGGGCGGCAGGGAATTCAAAGCGTTTCACCTGGTGAGCGGAGAGTGAGACAAAGGCGCCATCTCGGCTGAGCCACGCCAGCACCGCGGCCCCCGGAATCCTCCAGCAAAGAAACAGCTGGTTCTTGTGAAACCAGAGATTATAGTCCACCATCGAAAGCTGTCGACATCGGACTATGATGAAATCCACATCGAACCAGATCCGTGGAGCCCAGAAAAATGGTGGTGGCGGCGGGAAGCGGCTCA
>PVJS01042480.1:0-17495 GCA_004027185.1 Glis glis | reverse complement strand
GCTGACAGTGCCTGGCGAGTCCCTCCTGGTCCAGGTGTGACTGTCGAGGCCAGGCGTGGAGGGCTGGTCTGAGGTCACTCAGAAAACGGGCGCCGGCCGCGGCCGCACCTGAACCCAGGTTTGCTCCGGTTTGCCGCTCTTTCCACTAACTACACCATGCAGATCTGGGAAACTTAGGCGACACATCGATCCTGTGCATGGAGTTAACCGTTGCAGGTCCTGGGCCAGCCCTCTGACCAGCCCCCGCGCCGGGAGTAGGAACACCGGCACAGCCACCCGGGTCCGGCGGTGCAGGCAGAGCGCACGGTGGAGGGCGGCGCGGAGGAAGCCGAGCGGCAGGCAGCCTGCAGCTCCCGGAGGCGCAGGCCCGGAGCTTGCCGATCGGCGGTCCCCCCAAAACTTTGCGGCGCCGGGACCTCGCCCTTACCTGCAGAGGAGGTGGCGCCCGCGCGGACGCGGACCTGGCGGGAGGACGCTCTGGCGAGGCGGCCCCGCCCAGCGGCGGGCACGGTAGCGGCCGGGATCGGGCAGCGGCTGGGCTCGGGCTCGGCTCGGGCTCCGCCTCCCGCGCCGCGGCTGCAGCCGGAGGGGGGGCCGGGCCGGGCCGCGCCCGCGCCGTCTGGCGGCCCGGCAGGTGCTGAGGCTGCAGCTGCGAGGCCGCCAGCTGCCGGCGCCGCGACCCCCGCCCCGGGGGAGGAGCCCCGCGCGCCGCCGGCGAGGGCTCCCGAGGTCCCGGCCCGCCGCCGCCGCAGTGGGCGGTCCTGCCCCCACCCGGGCCGGCCTCCGCTGGCCTTCCCCAGCTCCCCGCCGGGGCTCGCAGCCAAGTACCCACCGGGACACTGAGGCCAGGCGACGAAAGGGACTCCCCAAGGTCACCGGGAACCGCGGTGGTCGGGCCAGAACGGGAGCCCAGAAGGAGCCCTTTCTCATCCCTGCCTCCTCCCGCTCTTGTGCTCCAAACCCTTTGAGAAGACTGGGCTACTCGGGACTCCGGGGACAAAGATGACACTTACCTCCATTATACCCCCACCCGCAGTCCCCAGCCCTGCAGGCCCTGGGCTGAGGGGACAGGGCGAGGGTGGACCCACTTTTGGCACTGTGGACCTCCTCCCTGCCTCTGCAAGTCTTTCTGGCCCGCTGGGACACTCCCCTCCCTACTGTCCTCATGCCTCTCCAACCCTCCTTATCGGACTTCTTGAAGCGCCTCTAACCTAAAAGACCTGAACTGCTGGGTGTCCTGGGGCTCCGGGCTCGGCCTTCTTCTGATACGCTGGGCCATCTCACCCACTCCTGGGGCTCCAGTCCTACAACCTCTCTGCCCATCATACCCACATGCCTGTCTCTAAGAGCCATGGCCCACGCTGTGTTCAGAAGACACTGGAGATGCTGCTTCTAGCAAAGCCTAACCCTGTCCTCCTGAAGATACAGTCTAGTGGACTATTAATAACAGTAGCACATCCCAGGGTGTCCAGGGCACCATGGCAGGTGCCTGCATTGAAGGGGATAGTCTAAACAGAAACCCAAAAAGTCAGCTGGGGTTGGCCAATGAAAGGAAAGTGTGGAGAGAGCATTCCAGGTAGAGGCCACGGGAACAAAGTCCCCAAGATGAGACAGATGCCACTGAGAGAGGAGTGGGAATTGAGAGCTGAAGCCAGGGAGTCAGATCGGCCAGTTCCTGGTCAGGGAGTCTGCACTCTGTTCTCAGTGCAACGGCAGGTTCATGGGAGGAATTGTGAGGATGGAAGGGGCATTAGATCAGCATGTTAGACCATTCTGGGAATCAAATGGAGCACAGACAGATGTCCTTCATCAAAAAAGAAGCACTGCAGCAATATGGAGTCAGCCTGGTCTGGATGAAGACAGGCACTCCTACCTCCTCTCTGTCCTTCATTCCCAAGTCCCGGCCTCTATCCAGAACCTCTCTTGAGTGGCTCTGTCTCCGAAAGGCCTAGGAACCTGCACCCAAAGCTTTCTTTTCTCTGGATGCCCAGCCCTCTGCCACCCTGGTCCACCAGCTGAGCGAGCCCGCACTCCTTCGGGCCTGCTTCTCTCACCCATCTCTGCTCGAGACATGATGTACAAAGTTCTGCCCCAGGGTGAGCACCACTGGGAGCAATGGACCAACATGCAAGATTGCAAAGCCATGGTGGGAATAAAGTAAGCTTTAAAAATTAGATGTATCTTTCTGCATCGTTTCCTACAGCTGCACATGAGTCTACAGCTTTCTCAAAATAAGGTTTAAGTTTAAGTCTGTCGTAGATAAAGAAGAATAACCAAATTATGGTCTCTGGTACAGGTTAAACACTGAAGAGGGCACTTGTCAGAAAATAAGAGAACTCTACCCTCTTGTCCAGTGAGCACAAATTTTCCCATGGCGTTTGGTCCCATTTCTCTCGATTTCCAAGCTGTGTAAGCAGAAGGGCCTCTTCAGGTGCTTTGTGTATTTTTGTATAAACAATGCCACCGTGGGCTCCAAGGACCCACTTGACTCGGGCTCCCATGTTTTTTTTTTTTTTTTTTTGCGGTACCGGGGATTGAACGCAGGGGCGTTCTACCTCCGCGCTACGCCCCTGGTCCTATTTTTTTTTATACTTTATTTTGAAACCGGGTCTCACGAAGTTGCGGAGAGCCTCACTAAGGAGAGAGAGCGAGAGACAGGGAGAGAGAGAGAGAGACAGAGAGACAGGGAGAGAGAGAGCGAGAGCTGAGGCTGGCCGCGAACCCGGATCCTCCGGTCACTGCCTCCCAAAGTACTGGGATTACAAGCGTGCGCCACCACGCCCGGCTTCCGGCTCCCATTCTCATTGCTCTTCCCTCTCAGCCTCTTTGCTGGTTCTTCCTCATCTGCCAACCTGGCAGATACTGAGGTTCCTCGTGCTCCCCCTTGGTCTCTTTTCTCCCTTCACTCTCACTGAGCAATTCCATTGCCTGTATGGTTTCCACCAGGACCACCTTCTGTGCTGCAAACCCAGACACACACTCCCTGGTGGACATCTCCTCAGGAGCCCTGGTCTCACAGAGCCAAAACCAAACTCTTATTTTTCCCCCAGTTACCCCTCTGCATTGTTTCCCTAGTCTCCTGGTGGTGGCACCATCTTCCCCCAAGCACTCAAGCTAGAAACCAAAGGGACATTCTTGTCTCTTCCCTCTTCCTGGCCCTCAGACCCTACTGGTCACTAAGTCCAGTCAACTCTGCCTTCTTGACATCTCTTATGCTCTTCCTTCTCTTCCTCCTCCTGCCCTTGCCTCCACTGGAGCCTTCACATTTCTTGTCAAGGTTGTAGTATCTGCCTCCAGTCTCATCTATTCACAATTCTCCTTCAAATGCCCACAGGGATCTTTTAATCTGACTAGTCACTCTCCTCCTGTTTCTTTTTCATCTAGTGATAAAGTCTTCAGGCCTTAACATGATGTTCCAACCTGTTACCACTGCAGCCCCATCTCTACTTCACCCCGTACCTGCACACCAAACACCTTGTGTTCCCAGGGTACATCATACAATAAAGGACATAGAGCATAGTGAAAAAAAAAAAAAACACGTGTCTTAAGCCAAACCACTGGGTTCCAATCCCAATGCTGCCACTTTTTAACCTGTGTAATTCAGGGAATGTTCCATAACTTCTCAGTTCTACATTTCCTCCTCTGGGAAGTGAATACAATGAGAATACCTACAGATGTGCACCACTGTGTCCCTAAGCCAGGCCCAGAGGTGGGGCAGACCTATAATCCCAGCTACTTGGGAGGCTGAGGCAGGAGGATGGTAAGTTCTAGGCTAGTCTGGACAACTTAGAGAGACCCTGTCTCAAAACAAGTACAAAAATAAAACTTAAGCCGGGCGTGGTGGCACATGCTTGTAATCCCAGTACTTGGGAGGTGGAGACCGGAGGATCCAGGTTCTCCGCCAGCCTCAGCTATTTAGTGAGGCCCTCCGCAACTTCGTGAGACCCGGTTTCAAAATAAAGGATAAAAAATAGGGCCGGGGGTGTAGCTTGGAGGTAGAATGCCCCTGGGTTCAATCCCCAGTACCGCAAAAATAAATAAATAAATAAATAAATAAAAACAAAAAAAACAAGGGGCTCAGGGTGTAGCTCAGTGGTAGAGCCCTTGCTTAGCATGTGTGAGGCCCTGGGTTTAATCCCCAGCTCAGCAAAAACAAAACAAAACAACAACAAAAAACACTACCTACAATTTAGCAGTGTTCTAAAAATTCAGAGTTTCTAAAGATAATAACCTGCTAGCCAACCCTATTAGGGGTGTTTATAATCACTATATGCAATGAAGATTACTTTGCTTATTTTACAGAGAAGGATTCCGAGGCTCTAAGAAGTAAGGTAACTTACCTAAGATTCCACAGCTGTAAAGTGGCTGCCTGGAGACTGCTAAAGATTCCCCATAAGTTCTTACTTTGCGGGGGTGGGGGCTTTCCTGTTTCCCCATCTTTACCCTAGCCTGCTAGACAAACTCTTCTCTCTTTAAATCCTGGCCAAATATCTTCTCTTCCATGAAGTCTTGCCAGTCCCTTCTCATTCCTCTGCTACACATGGCATATACATTAAATGAAGTACCCAGCACACCCATTATAGTGGTTTCTTAACATCTCTTTTTTTTTTTTTTTTTTTGCAGTACCGGGGATTGAACCCAGGGGCGTTCTACCTCTGTGCTACACCCCCGGCCCTATTTTTTTTATACTTTATTTTAAACTGGGTCTCACAAAGTTGCGGAGGGTCTCACTAGGTAGAGAGAGAGAGAGAGAGAGAGACAGGAAGAGAGAGAGAGAGAGAGAGAGAGAGAGAGAGCAAGCTGAGGCTGGCCACGAACCCAGATCCTCCGGTCTCTGTCTCCCAAAGTACTGGGATTACAAGCATGTGCCACCACACCCGGCTCATGTCTATCTTCTTGAGACCTCATTGAGAAAGACAGTATCTTATTTATTTTTGTCTCCTGGAATTCTATAAATATTTGTTGAATGAATGAATAAGTCAGCAAATAAAATATACATAAGGTTCTCAAAATAGTTTTATCCAACAGCTGTCATTTCAATAGATACCACTTTCAATGTCTGTTTTCATCTCTGAAGAGTCACTTTTGATGAGAGGAGAGCACCAAATGATCCAGCATTAATCTAGAGCAAGATGTAGCAAGACTGAAATTTCTCCTACTGCTATCTGGTCGTGCCTCGTCCCTCTCAGATGTCTCTCCTTTTTTAGTGACACTATGTAATAATCCTTAATGAGAAGCCATGTTGCATCCTAATGAGACTTCCTGACTAAAACATCTGAGGTTTGAATTTATTTCCCATAAGTACCATTTCGGCTAAAAGTTTGCTTTCTCTTTGGCAATGAATGTGCCGTTTGTCATCTGCTAAGTGCCCATACCTTCCCTGTATCTGTATTAATCTCCTTAGCATTCAAATACTTCTAAGAGCTGACTTAATAGTTAGCTTTTCTATACAATTTCCTTCTTAGAATGCCTAACTCTTCCTGACTGCACATCTATTGTTCCCAAAATAGAATAGTTTACTGCTTCAAATTTCAGCATTACTGTCTGTAGTGATTTGGGACAAGTTTCTGCTCTTCCTCATAATGATCAAATTCCATATGGTTAAAAAAACAAAAACCTGACCCTATCATTTTGTATGGAGTAGTGATTTTAAATTAGATGTTAGAAACATTTTATATACTTTTATTGGTGCATTGTAATTATACATCATACTGAGGTATAGAGTGATAGGAACATACGTGCACACAACAGCATGTTTCCTTCCAAATCCCAGCCCCCTCCCTCCTCTTCCCCATACATATCATTGAGGTTGGTATTGATAATTTCATATATGTACATAGCATTATTTAAACGGTTACCTTCATTACATCTCTATCCCCCCTTATCCCTTTCCTAAACCCCCTTTATCTCCGTTGGTGTCTCTACTCCTTTATCTGAGGTCTCTTTTGTTTCCCAATGAAAATATATGACTATTCACCATCTGAGGCTGGCTAGTCTCCCTTAGCATAATATTCTCAAGTTCCATCCATTTTCTTACAAATGATACAATTTTGTTCTTCTTTATGGCTGAGTAAAACTCCATTGCATGTATATACCACAGTTTTGTGATCCATTCATCTGTTGATGGGTACCTA
Organism: Glis glis; assembly: GCA_004027185.1. Taxonomy (NCBI): domain Eukaryota; kingdom Metazoa; phylum Chordata; class Mammalia; order Rodentia; family Gliridae; genus Glis; species Glis glis. The sequence goes on along the minus strand of PVJS01042480.1, from coordinate 11,361 downwards.
AGCTGGTTCTAAAATTCGGCTATTGTAAATTGTGCTGCTATAAACATGGATATTTTGTGCCAGAACACAAGTTTGTTAGCAGTTTTAATGCCTTCATGTCAAATTAATGAGAAGCACTGTGGGTGAAAGAAAGTGCATTGGGAAGCAGGACAAAAAGGGGGTTCTAATCGTGTTCTGCCATTTGCACAAGTCCTTTCACTCTCAGGGCCTTAGTAGAAAGGACAAATGAGACACAGTGACCTTTCAGGTCTCTTTCAGATCTAAAATGACATGATTCCTTAATGGGCCTCCAAGCAGCCATTCATTCATTCATTCATTCATTCATTCAACATTGATGAGTGTCTATGAACTTAATCCTTTTCAAGTGCAGTGATTTTAATATAAATACAGGCGGGAGAGATAATGTAATGGTTTGGCGAAAAGAGTGTACACCATACAAACTGATTGAGTTTTTTATTTTTTTGCGGAACTGGGGATTGAACCCAGGGGCATTCTACCTCTGAGCTATACCCCCAGCCCTATTTTTTAAACTTTATTTTAAAACCGGGGCTCACTAAGTTGCGGAGGGCCTCACTAAGTAGCTGAGGCTGGCGGTGAACCCGGATCCTCCGGTCTCCGCCTCCCAAGTACTGGGATTATAAGCGTGCGCCACCACGCCCAGCTGCATTTTTTTTTAAATATTCGAGGTCTTCTTAATGTGAAACTATAATGGAGACAGTTTCATTGGGATTTTGGTGAGCGAAGACCCATGGACTGTTAGAGTGATCAAGGAGGACCTCTAGAAATAACCCCATGCAAGAGTTCTAGACCCTGAGCTACCATTTACTCTTCTATAAAAAGAGGGAATGATAACTGGTGACAACCAAGATCCCTTGAGCTATTCACCGAATGAATGGTTCGTTGAGATTAAGAAAGCTAAAGTGTTATCTAGTTGCAAAGAGAGACGCTTATCACGAGGGTTACTTACCTCTTGAGGCCAAGGAAATTGTTGCTCTACAGAAAGAAATGATGGCATAAAAACAACATGTTCACTGGGTGTGGTGGTGCACGCTTGTAATCCCAGTACTTGGGAGGCTGAGACAGGAGGATCTGTGTTCGCGGCTAGCCTCAGCTACTTAGTGAGGCCCTCCGCAACTTAGTGAGACCCTGTTTCAAAATAAAGAATAAAAAATAGGGCTGGGGGTGTAGCTCGAAAGTAGAATGTCCCTGGGTTCAATCCCTAGTACTGCAAACAAAAATATCATGTTCTTACTCCTGGGGCCCTAGGACACAGACATGTACTGCTCCCTTCTTGAGAATGAATCACCCCCTTTGCTGCAAAATACTGAGAACAGGAGTTGGGCTAGAAAGTCCACTATCTGTGTATTAGTGGACAGGGATCTGTCTTCCAATACTCCCCAAACCTGGCCTGATCATTTATCACAGTGATAAGATGTGAAAAAAAGATGACCTATTTTTACTCCACACACCCCCTCCCCATACTGGGGATTGAACCAGAGGCATTCTGCCTCCAAGCTATACCCCCAGCCCTATTTTTATTCTTTATTTTGAAACAGGGTCTTGCTAAGTTGCGGAGGGCCTCACTAACTAGCTGAGCCTGGTTGCAAACCTGCAATCCTCCTATCTCAGCCCTCCAAGTAATGGGATTACAAGTGTGCACCACCACGCCCAACTCTTACTTTTTTTTTATAGTGTGGGGGGGTGGGTGGATAGGAAACGTCTCCTTGTTGGATTGCTTCCTTAGCTCTCGTAAGCCTCATCTGCTTACATTTCTTTTCCTGTCCCTAATCATAGTCTCTGCTCCTTGATAAAACTGGTATTCTTATCTATGGCTAATGCGATAGGCCTAATGACTCAGAAACAGAGGGAGAGAATGGGATATTTGTATAGATTGGAAGTGATTATCACAATTTTAAAAAATATTCAAGGTCTTTATGTTTCTTGTCAGATGCATTTTGATCTCATTCCTCAGGTGACAAAGCTTTCAGTGTTTGGGGGACAGCTTTGAATATATAGGAGTGGCTTTAGCATCTTTTACTCTTTTTTTTTAATCTCGTGTGTGTGTGTGTGTGTGTGTGTGTGTGTATACACATTTGTGTGTGTGTATGTGTGTGGTACTGGGAATTGAACCCAGGGGCATTCTACCTCCAAGATATACCCCCAGCCTTTTTTTGTTTTTGTTTTGAAATAGGGTCTCACTAGGTTGCTGAGAGTCTCACCATGTTACTGAGGTATCCTCGAACTTGCAATCCTCCTGTTTCAGCCTCCCAACTACTGGGATTACAGGCGTGCGCCATGCCACCCCGCTGATCTTCTATGTCTTTGTAAAATTCTTTTCACCTCTGCTGGTTCAGCTTTTGGAAGGTAGGCTCCTGGGAGGAAGGCGTGTTCTTGAGGTTGTGGCCAGTCCCTGGTGTGGCCCTACCCTGGTCTTGTCAACTACATCTGGTCCAATTCCCATAGGCTGGTTCTGCTCTGAATCTGCTGGGTGACTGCAACTTTGCACCTCTGCCCTGCTCCCCAGAACCCCAGGAGCAGATACCACCATTTCCAGCACTACTTTCTTCACCTCCTTTACTCCTTCATAGAAATTTAGAATGTGCAACACATCAGAGAGGTGATCTCATTTTGGTTTTTCACCAGTTCCTTGAGTTATGCAGGACAAACATTATAATCCCCATTTTACCCATAATGAAACTGAGACAAGTTCAGAGAAGTCAAGCAATTTGCATGAAGTCACAGAGCTGGTAAATGGGATTCAAATTCAGGTGTATTTGAGTAACAGAGCTCTATCCTTGGTGGGAAAAAGATGACTGCAATCAATCAAATTATAGAGAAATTTCCTCATCTCCTTAGGATGACTATCCAGGGGGATCCAGGCCTGCACCCTGCAGCTCATGTCTCTCTTACCCACCTCCCTGCTGAGGTGACTCAAACTGTGAGGCATGTAGTGAACAGAGGGCATAGGACAGGAGCTGGGGCCTGCAGGAGATCCCTGGGGGGTGTGGCTGGGGAGACAGCCAGGGCAGGTTCAGGGAAGGGTGTGTTTCTGCCATGCTGTTTAAAATTACAAGGTGAGCTGGGTATGGTGGTACACGCCTGTAATCCCCCGTACTTGGGAGGCTGAGACAGGAGGATTGCAGGCTCCAGGCCAGCCTCAGCAATTCAGCAAGACCCTGTTTCAAAATAAAAAATAAAAAGGACTGAAGGTATAGCTTGGAGTCGAATGCCCCTGGGTTAAATCCTCAGTACCAAAAAAAAAAAAAAAAAAAGTGAATCAAGGTCCAGGAGCCTGAAAGGTGGCCAGACTCACTATTTTGCTGTGAAAGCTTCCAATCCCGGGGCTACCTGAGGGGCCCAGCTGACCCCAAGTGAGCAGGACCCCTTAGCAGGTGAGGAAAAACTGTCCCTGTTCACTTTTGCACATACTTCTGAGGGAAGAGCCCCTGTTTCTACTGAGGCCTGCCCCTGGAGAGGGAAATGTCACACTTGGGCCAAAGTACCATTCCCAGGGCGATTGCTGGCCCACACAGCATCTTTATATGGGTTAAAAAAAAAAAAAAAGGCATCCTCTGTCAGATGCCTCTGTGAGGACACAATGCTCCCTTCTTTGGGGCAGTTGTAGCTCCACAGTTCAGCAAGTAAATTTGAGCTCCTACTTATCCTCTCAACCACGTGCCCTTGTGTGGTAGACAACTTCCAGTGGCATACAGCAGCAACTCTTTCTCATTCTTTCTGGGAGTGTCCAAAGAGCCTAGAAGCCCCTCCCACCTCACCTCAGCCTGGTGGATCCAGCCAACCAGCCTTGTTCCCCACTAGACTGATGGAGAAGAAGCATCTTTCCTCTCATGACTGCTCAACTACTGCTACCAAGAGGCCAAAGCAGCCTGACCTGCCCGGGTGATGCTTATACCAGAGGTCAGAGCAGATCAGAGATCATTGAGGGGGAGTTAAAAGCTTGAAGAAAGCAGATCAAGCTGGATAACTAGAAGAGAGAAATTATTTTATTCTGAGATAGATGTAATAGAAGAAAGAATATATTATTATTATCATTATTATTATTATTATTATTATTATTATTTACTGGGGATTGAACCCAGGGGCATTCTAGCTCTGAGCTACACCACCAGGCCTATTTTATTTTGTATTTCAAAACAGGGTCTCACTAAGTTGCTGAGGCTGGCCGCTAAACTTCAATCCTCCTGGAGGTCTCAGACTCCCAAGTACTGGATTACAAGGTGTGTACCACCACGCCCAGCTTACATTTTATAAAAATAAGAATTTTAAGGAGATTCAAGTAGAAATTGGAAAGAAATTATCAGAATGAGGAAAATGGTATTTTGAAGTTAAATAGATAATTTTTTGATTTAAACATTTCACTTGTGGAAGTGAAAAACAGAACAGACACCACTAAAAGCTGATTTAATGATCTGAAAGATATAAAAGGAGAACTATCCCACAGTTTAAAGCCAAAGATACAAAGAAATGGAAATTATGAGTGAAAAGGTTAAAAAACATAGATGAACTAGCCAGGCATGGCGGCACACACTTGTAATCCCAGTACTTGGGAGGCTGAGCCAGGAAGATCACAGGTTCGCGGCCAGTCTCAGCTACTTAGTGAGGCCCTCTGCAACTTAGTGAGACCCTGTTTCAAAATAAAGAATAAAAAAATAGGGCTGGGGGTGTAGCTCGGAGGTAGAATACCCCTGGGTTCAATCCCCAGTACCACACACACACAAAAAAAAAATAGATGAAGTAACCAGAAGATATGCAAATAATAGGAGGATCAAATGGAGCAAACGAAACAAGACAGCAGAGCAATAACCCAAAAATAATAGAAGAAAAATGTATGGACTTTAAGAAACTTGAATTATCAGTTGAAAAAGATTCATTGGTTGCTATACTGTATTAATTTAAAAACACATACCTAGGATGTCCAGTCCTAGACAAGATGAAGGAGATACACTTTTTTCCTGTTAAATACAGCTGAAAACTGGGTGTGGTAGCACACCCCTGTAATCCCAGTACTTGGGAGGCTGAAACAAGAGGGTCACAGGTTTGAGGCCAGCCTCTGAAACTTAATGAGATCCTATTTCAAAATAAAAAGGGGCTAGGGCTTGGTGGTAGAATCCCCAGTACCATAGTAAATGAATGAATGAATGAATGAATGAATGAATGAATACATAAATAAATAAATAGCTGAAAACCCTAAGCATAATGTATATAACAACCCAGGACTCTGAATGCTAGAGAGAAGAAAAATTAGCTTAGGACCCCAGGACTCAAGGGACACCATGGAAAAGAATTACCTCCCAGATGGGCACTAGAGAAGCCAACAATTAGGAAATGCCAATAGGCATAGAGAAAGAAGAAGAGGAGGAAGAGTGGGAAGAGGAGGAAGAGGAACTCAAGAAAAGCTTGATCTCTGTAACCAAAGGGATGGGAAGGGAAACCTAACAAGGCAGAAACCTTTGTGACAACACTCCCCTCTCCCCAATTCCAAACACTATGGGAAAAAATGGCATGCAATCCTCCCCCTGCCGTTCCACCCACTCGCCTGTCCCTGGCCAGTGGAGGCTGAGTGGGGAGCTTGGGCTTCCACCCCTGCCCCTGGGGAACAAAGCACACTTCCCATACCACACCAGGGTCGTGTCAGCAGAGGTGAATGGGGACTCCGCCCTCCCTCCCCACTAGGTGATGCAGTGGTGTTCCTCTTCCCCTACCAGTGTACTGTCAGTTGAGGCCTGCTAAAAGAGTTTCAAATAAGATCCCGAGTCTCATAGCATAATATTCAAATGTTCATGATCCTGTGTGTGTGTGTGTGTGTGTGTGTGTGTGTGTGTGTGTGCGTGTGTGTGTGTGTGTGTGTGTGCATGTGTGGTACTAGGGATTGAACCCAGGGGCATTCTACCTTTGAGCTACATCCCCAGCCTTTTTTTTTTTTTTGAAACAGGATCTCACTAAGTTGCTGAGACCCTTGCTAAGCAACTGAGGCTGGCTGTGAACCTGAGATCCTCCTGTCTCGGCCTCCCAAGTACTAGGATTACAAGCATGCACCACCATTCCCAGCTTCCAGGATCCAATTTTAAAAATAATTTATTACAGCTGGGCATGGTGGCACACGCTTGTAATCCCAGTACTTGGGAGGCTGAGACCTGAGGATCCAGGTTCGCGGTCAGCCTCAGCTACTTAGTGAGACCCTCCACAACTTAGCGAGACCCTGTTTCAAAATAAAGACTAAAAAATAGGGCTGGGGGTGGTAGAATGCCCCTGGGTTCATCCCCGGTACTGCAAATAATAATAATAATATATAATTTATTGCACCAAGAACCAGAAGAATCGCCCCTTGGATGAGAAAAGACCAAAATGAACATGCTATGGTGTTGGAATTATTGGACAAGGTTTCTGAAGCAGCCATTGTAAAAATGTTTCAACAAGCAATTGTGAATTCTATGAAACAAATGGAAACTGAAAATTTCAACAAAAAAACAGAAGGTAAGATGGGAATATACATTTACAGAACTGAAAAAATTCAATAATTGAAATTAAAAACTTACTGGATAGGCTCTGTAGAAGAGTGGAAGTACTAGAGGGCAAAATCACTGAACCTGAGGACAGATCAATATGTATAACCTGAACAAGAAGAAAACCAGATTGGGAAAAATGGAATTAAGCTAACATTCACATGCTGAGATCCCCCCGAAAAAAGAGGAGAAAGAGGGAATGGAGCTGAAAAGGCATTCTAAGAAATAATTGCAGAAATTTCCCCATATTTGGCAAAAAAACCCAGCCTAGATTCAAGATGATCAAACCCCAAGTGGGATGAACTCAAAGAAATCCACATAAAAACATCATAGTTATATTAAAAATGAAAAACAAATAAAATATCTTGAAAGCTGAGAGAACTGGCCCCTGAGTTACAGGGAAACACCAAAGCGAACGACAGTGGACTTCTCAGTGAAATCACTGAGGCCAGGAGACGCCCATCACTTTCCACGTGTTGAAAGAAAATCAGAATTCCAGACCCACCAAATATACTCTTCAAGAATAAAGCTGAAAAACTAAGATTTGTGGGCAGTAGACTTACCATAAAAGGATGACTAGAGGAAGTTCTTCAAAAGAAATGAAAATGATAAAAGAAGGAAACTTGAAATATCAGCAATGAAGAATGGGTAAGAGAAAGGGTAAACGATATTGGACAATATCATAGACTATCATTTCCTCTTTAGTTTTTAAATTTATATTTGATGGTGAAAGCATTGTCAGATGTCAATCTCAGTGTATGTAGAAGTAGAAATATTCTATTCAAAAGGAGAGAGGATAAAGGGACCTACATGCAGGTAATGCTGCTGCATTTCCATCAAAGTGGTAAACCATCAGTACCAATAGACTGAAGAAAAACTGACTAAATGCTAGGTATTTTTATTTATTTTTTTTTTTTTGAGGTACTGGCGATTGAACCCAGGGGCGTTCTACCTCAGAGCTCCACCCCCAGCCCTATTTTTTACTCTTTATTTTGAAACAGGGTCTCACTAAGTAGCTGAGGCTGGCCACGAACCTGGGATCCTTCTGTCTCAGCCTCCCAAGTACTAGAATTACAAGCATGCACCACCATGCCCAGCTAGGTATTTTAATATACTATTAATTATCATAAAACTCCAAGAAATAGGTATTATGGTGTCCATTTTGCAGATGAAGAGACTCAGCAAGGTTAAGAAACTTGCTCAAGATCATCCCGCCAGCCGGGCGTGGTGGCGCACGCTTGTAATCCCAGTACTTTGGGAGGCGGAGACCGGAGGATCCGGGTTCGCGGCCAGCCGCATCTTTCTCTCACTCTCTCTCTGTCTCTCTCTCTCTCTGTCTCTCTGTCTCTCTCTCTCTCTCTCTCTCTCTCTCTCTCTCTCTACCTAGTGAGGCCCTCTACAACTTCGTGAGACCTGGTTTCAAAATAAAGTATAAAAAATAGGGCCGGGGGTGTAGCGTGGAGGTAGAACGCCCTTGTGTTCAATCCCCAGTACCGCAAAAAAAAAAAAAAAAAAAAAGATCATCCCGCCAGTAGGCACTGGAGTCAGAATTTATATCTGGTTCTGCCACCATCCCATTAGGTCCACAGGCTAGAAGGTCTTTGGAGCATATTTCCCATGATTATTGTCTTTGTTGTCACAAAGGTTTCCCCGTAGTGATCCAGAAAGAGAAACGAGTCTGTCTTCCTTTCTGGGTGATTTGAATCAAGCCTGTTCTGAGTCCAAGTGTCATTTCTGAAACAGAGAATTGGACTACGGCAGCACGGGTCTTACTTTGGTAGAGGGAGACCAGTAGAATCCTTTGTTCAACCAAATCCTATTCATCAGAAACCCAATGTAGAAGACAGGTATAAACAGGGAGCCAGGACATGGAGGGGCTCCAGGCACAGGGGGCGGGGTCATGAGGCGTTCCTTTCCATCTTCAGCACAGGACAGAGAGAGAGAGAGAGAGAGAGAGAGAGCGAGGGAGAGAGAGAACCTAGATTTTCTTTAAAACAAGGCTTTGTTCATGTTTGGTTACCATGTACTGTGTACTGCGACACTTTGTTTCAGCCTGTTCTTTGAGTTAGAGGGATGTTCTGGAAGGGATGGGGCGGGACAGTCAGAGGTGGCTTGAATCCCAGCTCTAGCCCTTGCTAGCTTTGTGCCCTTGAACAACTAATGTAACTTCTCAGTTTTCTCATCATAACACAAAGACAACACTGACCTTGGAGAGTGTTGTGAGGATCAAGTGACAGAATAAGTATAAAGCCCCTCGCCTGGGCTCTGGGGTATTGTAGACGTTCAATAAGTGGCAGATATTATTATGTGTTTTGACACCCCCAGATCCTCTGGACACTGTCTGCCTTTTCTTTCACAATTTGTGGAACTTGGGTCTTTCATTCATTTGTATGCATATTTGTGGGTGTTAAAAGAGATGATACTTCTTGCAAAGAAATGCTAAAGCTTGCATAAATATAACATGGGAAGTTATGAGAACCACATACTTAATAATGATGCTGAAGACAAGATATATTTTCATAATTTGGATCCTAATGACTATCACACAAGCTGATTCGCTTGAAACCAAACAGTAAATGTTCACAAAATAATCCATTGTCAAAACATAAATTGTTTTTCCAAAAATAAAAGATGCTTTTGTGAGCCTAGTATTAGCAGATGAGGATAACCTTACTTTACAGACTTTCTGTCTTAAAATAAGTGATGTCTTAAGCATCATGGTGTAGCTGGGGCACAGCCTGACCTTCCAGAGGCCAGATCTAGGAATATGCTTCGCTGGAGGCTAAAGTCAGGGCAAAGTTCCTATGATGGACCAGGAATTCCTGCCATTTCCCATGTAGCTTAATGGGAGAACATTTCAGAGCATATGGTACTTTGTCAACTGATACTAATTTGTCCATTAGTGCAGCTCCAGAGGGAATTTCCAAGCCTAGAAAATGGTCATTTGGGGAACAGGAATAGCTACTTACAGCCCCCACCTTCCCCACAACTCTGACTTCTATTCAACCTCCCCTCCTCCTTCAGCCCTACGAGGAGAGTTTTAGAATAGAGTGTGTCTGTAGAATAGGGTGTTATGGCACATGCCTGTAATCCCAGGACTTGGGAGGCTGAGGCAGGAGGATCTCAGGTTCAAAGCCAGTGCATGGTAATTTAGATAGACCCTCTTTCAAAATAAAAAAAAATAAAATTGGACTGGGGGTGTAGCTCAGAGGTAGAATGCCCCTGGATTCAATCCTCAGTACCCCCCCACACACAAGAATAGGGTGTGTCCTTAATAGGATCTGTGTAACTCACACCTGAACTATAATCCCTTAAAACACACCACCTTCACGTTCTTGAAAGCCCTTATGCAGACAATATCTCATCTGACCCTCATAATACTTGGAGCAAAGTATTGTCATCCCATTTTGCAGATGAGGAAAATGGAAGCTCACAATAGTTAAACTGTTTGCTTGAAGTGAGTGTGGCAGCTATGCTTAGTTTGGTGCTGTGTGACCTCATGCTGGATGTATAGAGGCATCAGCCTGATTGGGTTCTATGAACTGCTTGTTTTGCTGGCCCGAATCAAGATGAGGCCCAAATTAAGTATATGAAAATTTATTCATTCAAGTAAAAGTGACTGGGAGGTTTTGGGTGAGGCACTGTGCTGAGTGAGGTAGAGTGATATACTGGGAAGTGCGTGGGCTTTGGAATTAAGCATCCCTTATGATGTATGGACATCCTGGCCCTGGTAAGCACCAGTTAAGTGCTAGTTACAATTGCTGAGAGGTGCCATGGAGGACACAGAAATGGCTCAGACAGGGTCCTGACCTTTGCAAGGCTCTAATAGAAGATATAATGTATGTTTTCAAGCAACTATGATAGAAGGTAGAATGTGCTTGTTGTCATCAGAGGAACAGAAGCACTAGGACCAAACTATGGCTGACATGCACGGCGGAGCTACAGCAAACACACAGGGTTACTGTGGGATACCGCGAGTCTTCAGGGGAAATGTAGCGATACTCAGAATCTATTGGGCATGCCAGGCAGGTCACACTTCCCCCTTAGATCATGCTACATTCATTCGTATGGCATCACATCTTTGCAAAGCTGAGTTTTCATCAGTTGCTGTGATAAAAAGTCCAGTACCACAAAAAAAAGTAAGTACTATGCACCAGGTATGGTGGCACATGCCTGTAATCCTAGTACTTGGGAGGCTGAGACAGGAGTATTGCAGGTTCAAGACCAGCCTCAGCAATTTAGCAACAGCCTCAGCAACTTAGCAAGATCCTATTTCAAAATAAAAAATAAAAAGGGCTGGGGGTGTATTTCAGAGGTAGAATGCCTCTGGGTTCAATCCCCAGTGCCAAGGGAGAAAGAAGAAAGAAGGAAAGAAAAAAGGAAGGAAGGAAGGAAGAAAGGAAAGAAGGAAGGAAGGAAGAAGAGAAAGAAAGAGAGAGAGAGGGAGAAAAGCTAACACCCAATGACTTCTTTCTCTAGCTCAGGGGTAGAATGCCTCTGGGTTCAATCCCCAGTGCCAAGGGAGAAAAAAGAAAGAAAAAAAGAAAGAAAGGAAGGAAGGAAGGAAGGAAGGAAGGAAGGAAGGAAGGAAAGAAGGAAGGAAGGAAGGAAGGAGAAAGAGAAAGATAGAAAGGGAGAGAGAGGGAGAAAAGCTAACACCCAATGACTTCTTTCTCTCTTGAAACTCTTTTTCACTCGCTCTTTATTAGGGCTATCATTTGTCCTTTTTTTAATTTTTTTTTTTTTTGCAATACTGGGGATTAAACCCAGGGGCATTCTACCTCCGAGCCACACCTCAACCCTATTTTTTATTCTTTTTTTTTTTTTTTTTTTTTTT
>PVJS01042479.1:0-17495 GCA_004027185.1 Glis glis | reverse complement strand
AAAGAATAAAAAATAGGGCTGGGGGTATAGCTTGGAGGTAGAATGCCCCTAGGTTCAATCCCCAGTACCACAAAAAAAAAAAACACGACCCACAGTAAGAAAGGTATTTCTCAGAGCTGGGCGTGGTGGCGCACGCTTGTAATCCCAGTACTTTGGGAGGCAGAGACCGGAGGATCCGGGTTCGCGGCCAGCCTCAGCTCTAGCTCTGTCTCTGTCTCTGTCTCTGTCTCTGTCTCTGTCTCTCTCTCTCTCTCTCTCTACTTAGTGAGGCCCTCCGCAACCTCATGAGACCCGGTTTCAAAATAAAGTATAAAAAATAGGGCCGGGGGTGTAGCGCGGAGGTAGAACGCCTCTGCGTTCAATCCCCGGTACCACAAAAAAAAAAAAAAGGTATTTTTCATCATGATTCAGCACACACACACACACACACACACATGCTGTTGGCCTTCTGCAAACCACGGATTCCACATCCACAGATTCACCCAATCTTGGATCAAAAGTATTAAAGAAAAAAATAAATAATTGCGACTGTACTGAACATGTACAGACTTTTTTCTGGTCATTATTCCCTAAACCTTATAGGATAACAACTATTTACATGTCATTTACATTGTATTAGGTATTGTAAGTAATCTAGAGATGATTTCAAGTCTACAAGAGGACGTGCACTGGTTATATGCAGATACGACCCCATTTTATATTAGGCACTTAAGCACCTGCAGACTTTGGTATCCTAGGTGGGGAGGGGGTCTGGAACCAATCCCCTGTGGATACTGAGGGATGACTATATGCAGAAATAAACTTTCAAAGAAATTTTTATCTTTACTACTACTGATATTTTCTCTGTATTTCATATTTATTCCACCACTACCCCCACCACCCCCTTTTATAAATGCCACCACTACCCCCACCACCCCCTTTTATAAATGCCACCACTACCCCCACCATCCCCTTTTATAAATGCTAGTCATGAACCACTACGTTAATTTTACAAAGTACTAATGGGTCATGACTGGCAGTTTTAAAATTGCTCAGAATGATCTTGTGTCCCCCATCTCCAGCACCACCCCTGGAGTCCTGTGCCTCCATGCTAGGAAACACAGGTTTAACTTCAGGCACATTCGTGTAGACTCTTGTGTAAACTGTAAAGGCTTCTAGGAGGCCTCCAGAGCTATAAAGGTGAACTTCAACGCCCTGCGCTTCTCAGCACTGAGTCCTGACATGACAGCAGACGTTCTCTGGGATGCCAAGCGATGTCCACACACCCTCCGACTCTGCTCACAATACACCCGGGCTCCAGGGCGCTAGATGTTGCTAGCCTGAAACTCGGCAGAACCAGAAGGACAAAACTATCGCGCTTGGTCCACTGTCAGTGCCCCGCCTCCTGCAGCTGTTGCGCTGTTGCATTTCCAGGGTTCCTCAGTCTATCCCCCAGTCAATAAGTGCATGACTGTTGGGGTTCAAATCCCAGCATCTCGTGTGTGTGCGTGTGTGTGTGTGTGTGTGTGTGTGTGTTTTGCTGGGAATTGAACCCAGAGGCGTTCTACCTCCAAACTATACCTCCAGCCCTACTAAGTTGCTAAGAACCTCACTAAATTACTGAAACTGTCCTCAAACCTGTGATCCTCCTGTCTCAGCCTCCCAAGTACTGGGATTTCAGGCATGTGCCACACGCCCATCCCAACTCCATCTCTTACAAACGATATGATCTAGAGCAATACCCTTAACTTCTCTGGGCCTCAGTTTCCTCATCTGGAATAATATCCACCTCACAGAGTGGCATGAGAATTAATGCGCTAATCTATGCAAATCAGTAGAGAGTGCCCGGCATATCCAAAGAGCTCCATGAATTGTTAGAGATTATTACTATTGTTTTTCTTATCATGCCTCACTTCTAGGGGTGGGATTACTGGGAATTGAACCCAAGGGCATTCTATCTCCGAGCTACACCCCCTGCTCTTTTTATTTACTGATTCACTTTTATTTATATTTATTTATTCATTTATTTTGGTACTGGGGGTTGAACCAGGTGCCTTCTACTTCTGAACTAGACACCAGCCCTATTTTATTTTTCATTTTGAAACAAAGTCTCACTAAGTTGCTGAGGGTCTCACTAAGTTGCTGAGGCTGACCTCAAACCTGCGATTCTCCTGTCTCAGCCTCCCAAGTACTGGGATTAGAGGTGTGCACCACCACACCTGGCTTGTAACACCTCGCTTTAAGAAGCAGAGTGGAGTTTTTGAGGCAGGGCATGGTGGCGCACGCTTGTAATCCTAGTACTTGGGAGGTGGAGACCGGAGGATCCGGGTTCGCCGCCAGCCTCAGCTACTTAGTGAGGCCCTCCACAACTTCGTGAGACCAGGTTTCAAAATATAGTATAAAAAAATAGAGCTGGGGGTGTAGCTCGGAGGTAGAATGCCCCTGGGTTCCATCCCCAGTACCGCAAAAAAAAAAAAAAAAAAAGCAGAGTGGATCATGGAGAAAAGAGGCCTCAATGTGAAATCTAAACACCTACATTCACATCCTGACTGCTAATCACCTCACCATTCTGGGTAAGTTTTCTGGGCAGAAAATCAGAATACACCTCTGTTCTCCCTCCCAGAGGGCATGTTAGGAGGCTGTTTCCACAGTGTGTCCTCATGCACCCTGTTCCCCAGAGAGCCTTGCCAGAGGGAGACCCCAGCCAGCGAGCCAACGCTCCTCAGACCCACCCCAGAGCGCGTAGCCAGCTCGCCATGACTCCTGCAGTACTTTCTACCAGGACTCGACTTCAGGGCAGCTCCAGAGACAAAGACTGTAACTTTACCACCAGGCCCTGCTCTGTGGTGCTGGCCAGACGCCAGGGCTCCTATCAGAAACCAAATGTCAAGGCGAAATGGAGACATTTGTCCTGGATCCATCCCCGCCTCCCCCTCAGGGCTGAAGTGGGTGGCCTGTAAGGGAATCCAACAGCTTCGTGGGGGTGATGAGTGGGTTTAGGCCAATGAGCAGGCACCCTGTCTCTCCAGGACAGGACAAGGGCTCAGTGTCAGGGAAGCCGGCCCTCTGAGCAGGGCAGACATGCAAAGGTGCTTTGTGGACAAGGACTGAAGAACCTGAACTGTTCAGAGAGGCCTGCGGGGACCTGAGTGTACCTTGCAGAATTCACTGGGCCTCGAGCGCCCTCCTCCTCCCTGCCCTGCAGGGACAGCACCTCTCTCTCCCTTCCCTCCTTCCCTTCCTCCCAGGCCTGCTATTCAGAGGACTCCAAGTGTGTGCAAACAGGCTTCACGTGAGCCCAGGTGACCACCGACAGTGGTGGCCTTGGTGATCCCCTATTAAATGAGGACATTAGGACCTAACCCAGGTCCTCAGCCTCAGAAGAGAACTCACACATCACCCTGTCCAAACACCCCAATCAGAAGCACAGGCGTCTCTGCAAAGGTCCTGCCCTGGCTTGCTCACCGCTAGGTCCAGGGAAAAGGACCTAATTTCCTCCGAGGACCATCCCAAGCTCTCTGCAGATGGCTCCAGCAATGAAGACGTTGTTCCTTATGTTGCTTATGCTACTTGCGACTTTGCACTTTCTACGTGTTATACCCACAAGGTTATTCTCAGTCTAATTATTTTTCCCCACAAAAGGGCCCTTCACACATTGGAACAGAACCTTCCTATCTATATCCTTCCCTGAAACGAAATCTCTCTGGTTCTTTAATTGTCCCCCACCAAAGGGTACCGAGGACCCGATCCTCTGAACCGAGTCTGGTTTCTTTCTAGTCCACATTACGGAGGTGGTCAGAACGGCTGTCATTTCCCAAGCCCCCTGCCCTGCCCGGGCAGCAAACCTTGGAGATCAGGGTGGCCATCAGGACAGAAGCACAGCCTCACCCTGGCATCGCCCTCCAGTGCATGGTCAAGGCACTGGCTTCCCCAGCAGGCAGCCAGGGGACTCATCCACAGTCCACCTGGTCCCCATCCCTGGTCCCCATCCTACCACACTGTTTTTTTAAGTTGAGCGGATGAGAGCATGGGTGGTCACAGTATGTAACACCCCGCTGCCACCTCTCGGCTCCCTCTCTTCTTTCCCTGAACCATCTCTGCTCCTTGCCCTGGGAAGCTCCAAATCCTCCCTCCTACAGGTAAAATACTAAGTGTCCCTGTCATTGAAGCCACTGCATGGCCCGTGCCAGACCTTCATGGGCACTTGCCTTCTACCCCAGCTTGTCCCTGCAGACAGAGCACTCTCCCTCAAGAGACACGTGTAATAAGGTTCCTAGAAGCTGCAGACACGGGCTGAACAAAACTCGGGAACTGGGGAAGTGATGGGCCCCATTGACTGTTTTGTTTTGTTTTGCAAGGTACTGGAGATTAAACCCAGGGCCTCATATGTGCTAGGCAAGTGCTCTACCTCCGAGCTACACCCCCAGTCCCTTTTACTTTTTTTGGTTTTTTGAGATACTGGGGATTGAACCCAGGGGCATTCTACCTCCAGGCTACACTTCGAGCCCTATTTTTTACTCTCTATTTTGAAACAGGGTCTCGCTAAGTTGCGAAGGGCCCCACTAAGTAGCTGAGGCTAGCCGCGAACCTGCAATCCTCCAGTCTCAGCCTCTCAAGTACTGGGATTACAAGCGTGCGCCACCACGCCTAGCTCCCCCTTTACTTTCAATTCTGAGACAGGATTGCCCAGGCTGGCCTCCAATCCTTCGATCCTTCTGCCTCATTCTCTCAAGTTGCTGAGATTACAGGTTTGTACCACCACACCCAGCCCCATTCACTTTTTTTGGGGGGGAGAGGGGAGGACTGGGGATTGAAACTGGGGGCGTTCTACCCCCAAGATATACCCCCAGCCCTTTTTTATTTTTTATTTTGAAACAGGGTCTCACTAAGTTGCTGAGAGTCTCACTAAGTTGCTGAGGCTGGCCACAAACCCGTGATCTTCCTGTCTCAGCCTCCCAAGTACTGGGATTACAGGCATGTGCCACCATGCCTGGCTCCCATTCACTTTTATCAAAATATTGAAGCCTCAAAATATGAGAGGCCCCAGTTGCCTTTTACATTTCAAACACACCACTTTTGTAAAAATGACCCAAGCTTGTTTTAATTAATTCAAACCACATGAAAAAGTCCAAAGGAGAAAGTACAACCCCCTCCCAACGCCACCACACTGCAAGAAGAGACGCTGGCCTACTGTGGTGAACCTGCTCAAACCCCGCCTCCCAGCAACAGGGACGAAGGCACAGAGAGTTTTCTCCTACTCTACTCCCATTTACTGTGATCTGCAGCCACCATGGGGCTGGCCTGGAAGGGACAAGGAGGAGGGGCTTAGGGGGTATTTTTATTTTTATAAAGCCTGCTCTGAATGCAGAGCAGGATGCCAGGACTCGGACTGCTGCCTCCTGTCTGGTTTTAGACAGAGACACATGGGCACTACAAATAGCCTGGAAGCCCCTTCTGCTGGGGCGTAACCTGAGAGCAGGACACATTCCAGGCAGGGCAAGTGGGAAGCCTCCGGCGCACGTCCTGCTGTGTCCTGCGCTCCGCCAAGGCGGGAGGAAAGGTGCAGAAGGGTCAGGCGCCCGCCTGACTCAGCTCTTCCATAAAAGGGGCTGGTCCTCCCTCGTTCCAGGCCCTGAACACCTGTCAGGCAAGGGAAGCTCGCTCTGCTGTCAACACAGCATCACTCACACAGATTAAGCCACGAAGAATCTCTGTGCCCAGAAATTATGGGGGGGGGGGAGAATACACACCACTTTTACTCCAAAGTTTCCCAATGCATCTTTATGCCTTGAAGGCACTTGCTCATGGAAGGTTCTGGAAACATTTCCTTTCTGATGCCGGGCAGATGCATGATTTGGGGACTTCATGTCCTCCCTTCTTTTCCAAAGTTTGTGCCTTGATCAGATCCCAGACTCCTCTCATCTCACGCCACCTGCTCCCTTAGTCCTGTCCTCTGCCTGTGTGACTCCTAGTGGCTTTCAACAGCCCTGTGTGTCCACTCAGATCTTGCTGGAAAACAGAAGGAATCTCTGTTTAAGATACTGATAGTGAATATCCTCGGGCAGGTGTCCCGGTGCTTCCTTGCTAATCAATTGTCCCAGAAATCAGGGGATCTGAGCCACTGTCCTTCCAAGAGGCCCAGGCAGGTAGGACCACCTTTCCAGCCCCTCCCCCACCGCACCTGTGAAATAATCTCATGGATGACTCATACAGGGAGGCACCTTCCCAGGCTCTGAGCAAGCTCCCCACAGGCCTGCGGTGGAAGCCTCTCCCCACCCCTGGAGTCAGCAGAAAAGCCCCGTCACCCCCTCCCCTCCACAAGCCAGGGAGAGAGGTTCTCGCCAGGCTGTTTGCTCTGGAATGGAAGGAGAGGGAGAGGAAGCCTGCACCAGCCTCCACCCGCCCGCTCCTCCCCCAGGTTGGGAATAGAAGAAACATCTGTTTGGAGTCTGGAGGCTCCATGAACTCAAACCTCGTGCTGGGAAAGCACAGTCTGGAATCTCTCTGGCTCTGGCTGCCAAGGGAAGCTGTGTTCCTTGCAAGCTAGGGCGCCAGGCCACCACCCCATGGCCCGGGGTGTCCCTCTCCCTGCCATAGCCCAGCCGGGTGCAGGGCTGAGGGTGACCGAGGTAGCCAGAGCATGAGCCAGCACTTCTTGGCCTGCGGACGTAGACGGTAAAGAACTGTAAATTAGGCGCGGCCTCTCCTGGCTGGGGGGATCTCGGGGTGCCCATGTGGGAGCCCCAATTCTGCACATTCTAACAGTCTGATTTTTGACAGCTGCCGCTTCTGAGTTGCAAGCAGCTGGGCCTCCTCCTGTGAGCCACCCCCCTCCCCGCACGACACTTGGCCCAACTCCATGGTCATCGTCTGGACCTAGTTGCAAAACACGCTGGTCTGAAGCTGTTTCTGCCATTAGGATGACAACTAATCCCAAGCAGCCAAGAAAGAGGAGGCTTATAAAGTATACAAGGAGTTCTTATGACCCCAAGGGGACCCAGAGTCCCAGCACGTCATCCAAGACAACAAAACAGGCCCATACTGATAGTCCAAACATGTTCCAAATGTCAGGCCGAGGGACTCAGAGCCAGAGGCCAGATCGGCCCCCAGCAACCCCCGCTGCTCTAGAGAGGGGCAGCTGCCTGGGCTCCCATGGGCTTACAAAACCAAGGGCAGGTTACAGAGACCTGTTGGCTCCACTCCTTCCCTGGCCAGGCTCAGGGAAGGAGTGGGGTTTGGTACAGAGGGAGCCGGGTGGGCAAGACCTGAGGCGAGGCCTTCTTCAACCCTACAAGTATAGGAGGCCATGGCCACTGAGGACTCAGACCAGAAATCACACGGTCCCTCACAGGCAGACCTCAGAGGCTGATAACCCAAGGCCCCCAAAGCAGGGAGGCAATGACAAGCGCACCCCCAAAAAACTCAGCTTTGCCGTCCACTCTGATCTTCAGAGAACTTAGCACTGGGTGCCTCTGAGCACCTGCTCTGTGCCGTGCTCTGTCCCCAGGCTGTGATGGGCCATAGCGGATGGCTCTCTGCCCTCTGTCTTCTGACCAGGATCAGCCAGCAATAGCCCCAGGTGCGAGGGCAGGAGGGGAATGAGGTCAGAGCATTTACGGCGCAGCTCCCTCCCTGCCAGGTCAGTGAGCTGACTGCACGCATTTACCCAAAACACAGCTCCTATGAGACAGCCTCTCCGTGAAGCTACGTTCTCCCCAGCCCCGGCAACTTGAGGCCATGGGCTGGTAGCAGCTCATGCTGTTCCCCCGGGGCTGCTGCTGCACCGTAGCAGCCTCATTTCTCCCACCCCTTTTGTAAAATAGAGTCCCTGTATGAAACTCACCTCACCCCGTGTGGATGCACACCTCCTCCAGGGCCCTGGCAGGTAGACCTCCCTTGGCCAACACTCCTGATGCCCTGGGCACGGCCCTTGGCCAATAACCAAATCCCAAACTGGTTTCCCAAGCACGTTCGGATCCCAGAACTGTTCCTCCCCTCCCTAAATCTTCTCCTGGTGAGTGTGATGTAAGAAAGCAGCTCCCAGGGTTTCAATAGGGTTTGTCCCCACCACAAAACTCATGTCTAGGCCTGGTCCCCAGTATAGCAGTGTTGACAGGTAATGGGGCCTTTAAGAGGCATTTGGATCATGAGGGACCCACCCTCATAAAGAGATTAATGTAGTTCCTGCAAGCGTGGGCTGGTTATCTCAAGTGTGTGCTGTTATAAAGCATCCAGCCCCCTCCATCCCCTCTCTCTTGCGCACGCGTCCACTCGCCCTTCCACTCTCTACACTTTCTATCACGAGTTGAAGCAGCACGTAGCCCCCCCAGAAGCTGAACGGACGCCAGCACCATGATCTTGAACTTCTAGCCTCCAGAGTATTGAACTAAAATAAACCTCTTTTCTCTACAAATTACCTAGTCTCGGGTATTATGTTACTGTAACAGAAAACAGACTAAGATAGTAGGCAACTTCACAGTAAATGCTAGGACAGTATTTAGGGAAGCAAGCCAAACCTGCTTTTGAAATGTCCCTGATATCATCCAGTATTCTGCTGGTCAGCAGTGGGGGCTTATCCAAGCAAATATCTCTCTTCACCAGCCTGAAAGGGCAGACCCAGTGCCCTGGGGACCCTGCCCCACTGCCCCTCACACTCTATCTGTGGTTGGGCTCCCAGATTGCAACTCAGAGTCTGGGTAGGAGGAGAAGAATGCCAAGAAGAGAGAGAGCCCCACTCCACCAGTGAGCACTGCATGACCTGGGCAAATCCCTCGCCAGGCCTCGCTCTCCCCATCTGTACAAGACGAAGGCAGACCAGATGGCCTCAAGGTCCCTCAGCTCTTTGGACAGCTGCCCCATGCCCTGCCTGCCCCCAGACCCCACCTGGGGCAGAAGTCATGCTCAGGGTCTGGTCTGGGGCTGGAAGCTAGCAGGATGCAGAGTACTCACTCAGCCATGGTAAAGGCCAGCTCAAAGTTCTTCTGCCGCTGCGTGGGGCTCAGGGCGTTGTAGTCGAAGGCGTCAGGAAAGAAGGAGTGCACCAGGGCACAGAAGGCCATCCCATCGCTCCAGCTGGAGGAGAAGTTCTGCAGGTCCACGTGCTGTGAGTGGGGCAAGCTGGAGTCAGTGGGGGAGTAGAGGCCATGGCCTCCACCTTCACTCCCTATACCCAATGCGACACCATGAGCAGGTTCTCCCAGCCCTTCCCAAGGCCCGGGGTCCACCCAGCTCAGCAACAAGCCCAAACTGCCAGACCTCACCCCTTAAGGTGCACTACACTAGATCTCAATTCTCGGAACTTCTGAGCATATGCTGGAGGCAGCTAGACACCGGCTCAGGAAGCGTGGTTTATCTAGTCCCACGCCAGCTCCTCAGCCTCAGGCCAGGAGGACAAGGGCAGGGCGATGCACTGCAAACCCCAGGCCCAGGCTCACCTGGTAGCCCAGGGTCTTGCTGCGGCACCACTCGAGCAGGATCTGTTTGATGCTGCTGGCGCTGGCCACGCCGAAGCTCTGCGACCGCTTCAGCTTGGCCCGGGTCTCACCCTTGCCCCTGTGGGGAGACAGCAGGCCTGCTGTGGGGGCTGATGACAGGACATTCCCACACCACCTGAGAAGATGCCCCCTAGCCTGCTCGCCCTGGGGAGACACTGGGTCAGTGCGTGGCACAGCCCCATGTACCAGTCACAAGCCTCCTCTGATGGTGTCTGGCAGGACACCTCCCCGTCCCAGCTCTCCAGGACCCCTGTGTTTCCTACACCAGGAAGCAGGGTCACTGGGTAATCCCGAGCCAGAGGACCTGCGCCAGCATGGCCCATGCCCCTGCCCTCTGCTGCAGCACTGTCCCCATGCCCCCGTCCTGCCCTCCTCCTGAGCTTCCCCCTGATGGCACTCTCCTAGCCAGGAGCACGGCAGTGGCCGGCGGACCCTGGGTCCTGCCGTGTCACCTCGCTGGTCTTCTAGCACATCTGGCCCAATGGTGGGGCCTCCCAGCTCCAGCCAGGAATACCGACCCCGGCCAGACTCCTCAGTGGTGCCCAGAAACCAGACAAATGACAACCCCTCAGAAACTGAGGTGTGAAGGTGGCTTGGGAATACTGGGGGTACTAAAGACTGGGTGCCTCAAAATGCAGGAGAGGGGCTCTCACCAGGCCCAGCCTGGCTCCCCCCAACACAGCCCTCTTCTCACCACAACTGGGGACCCCTGGCCCCGCAACCCACACCATGACCCAGCCCTGATCATGCATTTTGCTGCAGAGGTCTGGTCTTGGGGAACAGGACAGGGCCCAGCCCGGCCACGCCATGCCTGGCTCGGACCTGGTCTCGGGGACAGGCCCAGTCTGGGGGTGAGCGTCCGTACTTGCCCGCCGTATCCTGCTCCCATTTCTCAAACAGCGCCTTCCGGGCCTGTGCCCCCGAGGTGCGTGGCAGTGTCTGCGACCTCACCAGCTCCCTACGACGCTCCCCCTGGCGAGGGGCCTGAGTGGGGGCTGGCAGCTGTGGGGAGAGGGGCGACTGGGGTGGCGTCACCAACGGTGGGCTAAGGAGAGAAGCAACAAGTAAGGAACGCAGACTCAGCCAATGTGGGCTCCCCTGAGCCCCAGGCCCGGCCCCAGGGCTGAGTGTGAATGAAGCAGACCGTCTGCACCCGTGATGGAGCACCATGATGGATGGCGCAGCAGTGGCCGCCAGAGGGCCAGCCCCTCCTGCTCCAGTCCCAACTGGTTTGGCAGGTTTTCTGAACTGAACTGCTGTCTAAAGCAGCTGGGGAGGGAAGGTGGGCCCCCACTCGGCATAACCACCCTTGGCAGGTGTGAATGCGTGGGGAGGGCAGGGAACACCCTCCCCAGCTCCCCTCCTCCACCATCACTAGATAAGACCCCCTTTGTTTTGCCCCTGGAATAATTTGCTGGGAAATCAACAATTCTCCTTTTATTATTAAAAGGAAAAAAAAAGCCAAGTTTGCTGCCCCACCCCACCCCCAGGTCCAACCATAGTTCAGCTGTGGGAGGAGGGGACAAAGGGCCACCACAAGCCATCCCCCCAGGAGGCCGGCACCACAGGGAAGCCCCTGCTGCCTTGCCCCAGCCCACAGGCCTCTCCCCACACCTGCTCAGCCCCTGGCAGGAGTGCCCAGCTCTGAGGCGACCCGGCCAGCTGGGATGAAGGAAGACAATGCAGATCCTTCTGCCCTCTGTCCTCCCAAGGGGGCCGAGCCCCATACCCACCTGCAATCTTTTTTTTTTTTTTTTTTGTACTAGGGACTGAACCCAGGGGAGTCTTATACCTCTGAGCTACACCCTCAGCCCCTTTTTTTATATTTTATTCTGAAACAGGGCCTCGCTAAGTTGCTGAGGCTGGCCTGGAGCCTGCAATCCTCCTGTCTCAGCCTCCCAAGTACTGGGATCACAGGCGTCTGCCACCGCACCTGGCTCATACCTGTCACCTTTTAACCGATTTGCTCTGAAGGGCCCACAGAGAAGCCAAGCTGCCGCCATACTTCTCCAAACAAACTTCTCCTCCAATCCCTCAGCCTCGCTTCCCCTGCCCCCACCCTCCCCACCAACCCCACAGCTCAGTTCTCCAGAGCGTCAACTCCAGGAGGGTGCCTGCTCCTGAGCCAGCACGGAGAGCTCGGGCAGGTGGCCTGGACAGCCTGGGTCCCAGGCAGAACAGAGGAGCCACCTGGGGAGACGGACTCACCTGTCCTTGCGCTTGCCCGCTGTCACTGCCCCATAGCCGGAGCTCGACAGAGACCTGGTGAAAGAGGAATTCTTCTCTGCAGGATGAAGGGAGGGAGAGCAATCAGAAGCCCGGCCCCAGGGAGGGCCGCACAGCCTCCTGTCCTCAGCCCTGTCCCTTTACCTGGAACACTGTGTGACAAGCCAGAGCCCCTGGGCTAAACTGGCCCTGCCTCAGCAAATGGAGGAAAAGGAGGTAGGGACATAAAGCAGTGACACCCAAGAGCTCCTTTAAACGGTCCCCTACTCTGCTCTTAAGGGCACAAAGGCCAGGGCCTCCTCTGCTATGTGACCAACATTGTCCCCAACCTTCCTTTGGAAGTCCATATAGCCAGGCCCACAACACACCACTGAGACCTAACCACAGGCCCAAGACAGGCCTGGGGGTGCTGGGGGAAGACACTGGGCCAAATGTGATGGGTAACCATAGCCTCGACCAGTAATAAAAGCCATAAAAGCCATGACTGTCACCCACGGGGGATGGAGGGGCGACACTGTCTCATCCCCCATTGGACACCCCCTTTGACAGCTAAGGGAAGGATCACAATGACAGGCCAAGGTGGGCGGGCCTTGGCCTGGGCTTCCTGAGTCTCCTACCTATCCCCAGCCCTGGCCCTGCCTCCCTCTCCTACCCCGAGGTGCGCTCGGCCCCCACACCACGCTCTCCTGCTCATACCAGTGGGACTGGGAGTCCAGGGGGCGGTGGCCTCGCTGGGGCTTGGGCTGAAACCCCCCAGGATGGCAGCAGATGTGGGCGATAGAGCTGCAGCTGAGGTCTCCCCAGAGAACTTCTCAGAGACACGGGTGACAGCCGTGACCGGCTGGTGGGGCAGCCGCAAGGAGAGGCTCATAGGACGAGGCCTGGGGGGCTCCGGTGCCGAGGCGGTTTGGGCAACCTCAGAGGATCCATTGCCTGGATCTGGAACATGTGACCAGCAGGGGAGTCAGCAGTGGCAGCCAGACGGTCTCAGACCACCCAGCAGAGCCCCAGCCTCCCTGCACCCTCCTCCCACCTCCTCCAGGAAGGCCTCTCTTCCCTGACCTCCCCTACTGGGGACGTCCTGCTGCTCCAACAAAAGTTGATTCTTCCCAACCTCCCCTTGCAGCCAGCTCCAAAAGTACTGGTTGGCTTGTCAAGTCTACTCTCTACCCTCTTCAGTGCTTGGACAGTTCCTCAGCCCCTCCTTGCTTTCCTCCAGAAACGGGGAAGCTCACTACCTTACAAGATCTCCCATTTCCCTGTGTGTCTAAAAAGTTGTACTACACATTGAATGAGGCTGCTCTCCTGGAAACCTCTTTCCTGTTGAGGTTCAGGCTCAAGCCCCCCCCAAGCCAAAGATGGCTGGCACAGATGCCTGGCCGAGGCCCTGACCCCCCGAAATCTACCCAGCTACTTCTCCTGTGCCCTTCATCCCTACCTGCCCCCGGCTGATGTCCATTCTCAATGATGCACGAGTTTGCAGTTCGTCTCATCTCTGGCTCACTGGCTTCATCGTGATCCACGCTCTGCAGAGACAGAGACACGGCTGAGGCCCTGTCAGCTGGGGCTACCCCCAAATCCACTTCCCAGAGGCCCTCCTAGTTCTGGCAGGAAGAACATCCCTCTTTTTGAAAGGAAACAGTCCCGGGAGGTAGAGTAGTGAGCCAAGGACTAGAACAAGCTGGGATGAAGCCAGCCCAGCCCGAGAGCAGATGCCTCGACTAGGTTCACCCTAGAGCCCAAAAAAGCTGCAGGCAAAGGTCAAAGTTCAGGGTTCCGAAGCAGCATGTCAGGTGGTACTACCCCTCCCCCCAGGCTGGTCCAGACGGCAGGTCCGCGGGGAGAGCCCAGTCCCTTCTCCTCCCAGTTGGGCCAAGCCGGCATGGCTTGCCCATGTAGAAGCAGCAGGAATGGAGAAGTGCAATGTCTTCTAGAGACAACAGTGGGCAGCGGAGGCCCCTCACGCTAAGGCCATCCCCCAGGATGCAGGGACATGAGGTCTCCCCACATGTGCAGAGCACAGGGACGACTGGCTGCATGTCACCCCACCATCCTCCCCCATCCTACGGCAGGGGGTCAGCTTGATCAGAAAGCAAAGACCAAGAGGGGGCATGGGGGAAGAGAGCTGGGATCCCGCCTGAACTGCAAACCCACCACAGATCCAGGCCACGTCAGGTCCCCTCGGGGTCTCAATTCCACAGACGGAAGCAGGCTATGCAAGTGCTGTTCAGGGATCTACCAGTTCAGATGGGACCCGAGGACTCAGAAAGGGGATGTGCATTTCCCAGGGTTGTTCGGTGAAAAACAGCCAGGATGCGTGGCCAAAGAGGAAGTCCTCCTCCCTCTGGGCCCTGCTCCCTCCTAGTGAGGCTGTGGTGGGCTCAGAGGTCCATGAGGCTGGGGGAAGGGTCAGCCTGCCCAGGGGAGACATAACCAGGGACACTACTAAGAGCTCATGCCAGGTGGCTCAAGGGTCAGCCATGCCTCTCCCTAGATGCCTCCAAGCTGCCTACAAACTTCCTAGGCAAACCTAGCTCCAGATGGCTCAGGTCTGCCTGAGCCAGCAGGTGCCCACCCTGCCATGGGGAGAATCAGGCAGGCTGGCAGTGCACAGATGATACCGAGTTAGCGTGAGGATGCCTAAGAAAGACTCAGCCCAGAGGGGCAGAGAGGGCTCTCCAGGGACAGGGGTGCCTGAGCCAAGTCCAGAATGAGCTGGATACAGGAGGAGGGGAAGCCATTTCCAGCTAACTAGTGGGTGCAAAAGCAGAGAGACATCAAGGCCCAGGCATTCTGATCATGCACAACCCTACAGCCCAAGCTGCCTCCTGGGAGTACTTGGACTTGACTTCTTAATCAAGAAGGACCCAAAGGTGTGCTTTGGGGAAAACCCTTCAGAAGCCAGCAAGAATGGCATGAACAGGGGAGGCCAGAGGGCAAATCAACTCGATAGTTCCAAGAGAGGAACTGGGGAGGGTATATGGGCCAAGGATGTGGGGGAGGATACGGGCCAGATGTGTGAGGGCAAGGTCTCAAGAGTTTTGGGGAGAAAGGGATCCGTCTGGAAGAGTAGATGTGAAGAGACGATGCCCAGCCTCTTCCAAGTCCAGGCTTAGGGCCTGAGTGACAAGAAGTTTGGGGGGATGAAAATTTCCATTTGGGATAAGATAGGTGTAAGGGGCCCCTGAAAAATCAGGGAGTTGAGGAGGTCGCTGGATATTTGAGTCCAAAGTATAAAAGAAAGGAAGGGTGGGCAATGGGGAAACAGGAGTCACGGTGCCCAGAGGCTCAGGGGAGCCCAGTAGAGGAAGAGCCAGCAGGAGGGTGGCAGGGGTCCAGGACGAGGCACCCACATCTCAGGAAACAGAAGAGAACAGAAGGAGCAGCCAGAGAGGTAGGAAGAACTCCAGCAGGGTGTTGAGAAAGCCAGAGAGGGAGGTGAGAAAGGCCAGCGTGCCCAAAGGTAGCCTGAGGTCAAGGAAAAGAAGGTCAAGATGAGATGGGAAAACTCGGCCATCTCGTTTGGCCAAAAAGAGGTCACTAGTGATGACTGTAAAAATGGAATCAGAGGACCTGGGAAGCCGAGGGAAGGGGCAGGTAGCTTGGCCAGCACAGCACTTCTCCAGACACCCGCCCTGGTCCTGCAAGGGAGCAGGAGAAAGGGATCCAGGGAGTTCTTTCAGATGAGAGAAGCAGGACCACAGGCTGAGAGGCTCTGGAGAGGCGAGGGGGCCATCTAGAATCCTGGCAAAGTGACAGAAGACAGGACCCTGAGCCTGGGGAGATCCCGGCTTTGGAAAGGAGGCAACCCCTCAACTTCTGATTCACCAGGGCGGAGGGGAGAGGCCAGGCCCACTCCCAGAACCACTGGTGGAAGGCAGGGCGTCTCCTGGTACTCCAGAGCAGGAGGGTACCCCTAGAGCTACACTGGCTAACTGGAAGCCACGTCAGCAGGGGGAGGAGAGCCAGCCAGTTGCGCTGACACCCCAGCCCCAGCCGTCATCAGGGCTCAATCAGCTCTGGGGTCTCCATGTCCCCCCCACCTTCCCTGTTCCAGTCCAATGGGTTCCATTGGTCCAGCAGGGACTTCAAGGGACAAATTGATGGTGAAATCATTTTTCCGGGAACTTAGGTCTTTATGGAGGGATAGCCCCCTATCCCTGCACATTGCAGGCCCCCACCATCCATGATGCCCCCAAGGAACAGTCAGAAAGTAGGTTCTGCACCTCTGCTAAAGGGTTTTCAGCACAGGAAGGAGGGGAAGGTGCTGGCTAACTCAGACTGGGAGGGCAACAGCAGCTGGGGTATGGGGCTGAATTTGGACTCCCAAGATCTTCTGCCCCTTTCTCCCCCAGCTCCAGACTATAGACATTCCTCACCTGGGGAAAGAGTTCCGCCCATGCCTCGGACCAAGGAGCTGTTCTGAGACTACCCGCCAGCCCAGCATCGCGCAGATAGAGAAACCAAGGCCAGGGCAGGAGAAGGATGCCCTTGAATTCATACTGCAGCTGAAGACAGTGGCCAAGTCAAGGTTTGGGATGGGGATCTCTTTCCCTGGTCCAGGGATCTGTCCACAAAGCGCTCTGGCCTCCCAGAGGACGGAAAGGACAGCTCAACACAGATCTGTCTCCCAGGGCCTGGGTCAGGGTGATCCCCAACCCCACCAGACCTGTCTCAGCCAGATGACAAAGAAAAGGCCTAAGACTGGGGGCCCCACCCAGAGAGACCTTCACAGAATGCAGAGCCCAGCTGGGCTAGAGCAAGGAGTACTCCCAGGGCCTGGCCCCACCCCGGGCACCTCTGGCAAGTCCCCCCAGTGGGTTACTGTCTTCCTTGGGTGGGGACAGCCTGCCCCAGCCATGGGAGAGGGAACTAAGAAGGACCCTCTGTGTGCTCGGGCCAGAGTAGTAATCACTGCAGAGCTCTGGGGCTGAGGACAGGTCCTGTTGAGCTGGCCTGGCACCCCCAAAATCCATCTTGGTTTTAAAAAGGAGGAGGTGCTCTGTAAGGCACTCTAAGCCCCAGAAGTTATAAGATAAATCCCACTTCAGAGATTCTGGGGGATGGGACCCCACTACTGGGGAAATTTATAAACATTTCTGCAGGGGAAGGACTATTTTAGATGCAGCCTGATCCACACAGGCTCATATACGGACACAGGAGCCCGTGTATGCCCAGCATGGTCCATGCAGGACAGAGCCCCCAGCCCAGGGGGTAACAGGCTGCCCCACCCCACCTCCACTCATACCACAGTTTTAAAGGATTCAATTCAAACATCTCCCCAGAGCATTAGACTCTTATCACACATGCAGTCCGGGAAAGGAAGGCAGATAAGGTGAGTCTGGTTTCTTTCATGGTCGGGCTCTGACACCCACTCCTGGCAGTCGTTCCTGAGGGACTGCGCTGCCTCGGCCATGGGGACTGGGCGGCTCCAGCTTAGCTGAGGGTGACATTTCCAGGGAATGACTGGGTCAGCCTCCTGGGGGCTGAGCCTGGCCTCAGGCTGTGGCCACCACCCCAGGTCTCTAGCCTGCCCCTGACTCCCTCCTCACTGCCAGACAACCAGAGAGGCTCCCGGGACACTGTGGTTAACCCAACTGGCTGGGCGCTCCCTGCCCAGTCTGCTCAGAATGAAGGGCCCATGCCGGGCGTGGTGGCGCACACTTGTAATCCCAGTACTTGGGAGGCAGAGACCGGAGGATCCGGGTTCGCGGCCGGCCTCAGCTACTTAGTGAGGCCCTCCACAACTTTGTGAGACCCGGTTTCAAAATAAAGTATAAAAAATAGGGCCGGGGG
>PVJS01042478.1:0-17410 GCA_004027185.1 Glis glis | reverse complement strand
CGGTACCGGGGATTGAACCCAGGGGCGTTCTACCTCCGAGCTACACCCCCAGCCCTATTTTTTATACTTTATTTTGAAACCAGGTCTCACTAAGTTGCGGAGGACCTCACCAAGTAGCTGAGGCTGGCCACGAACCCGGATTCTCCGGTCTCTGCCTCCCAAGTACTGGGATTACAGGCGTGCAACACCACACCCAGCTGAGTTCTTTCTTTAAAATTAAAAAACAAAAACCACAGAGCCTGAAGTTAAAATACTTTTTAGTATAAATTGCTACAAATAATGTCATAGAAAATATCATAACAAATCCTATTACCCAGCACTCAATGTGACTTTTTTCTTAACTACAAAAATTACACATACATTTGAAGACTCTTGTCTACTTCCCTGATCATATTTCTTACCTCCTTAGTGATGATCACTGTTCTTAATCTACCTTTCTATTCATATCTCTATAAAAATTATACATGTATTTTTGTCCACAGATAATATTTAATGTTGCATTACATGTTTTGAAACTTCATGTAGATA
Source organism: Glis glis (assembly GCA_004027185.1). Classification (NCBI taxonomy): domain Eukaryota; kingdom Metazoa; phylum Chordata; class Mammalia; order Rodentia; family Gliridae; genus Glis; species Glis glis. The sequence continues at coordinate 16,882 of PVJS01042478.1, read as the reverse complement.
ATATGTGTACAATTGTATAATTTGTTCTTTTGCTCAACATTGTGATTTTGAAATTCTTCATTAACGTATATCTATTTATTGCAACTATTATATAGTATTCCATTGTATTGTGTGCCTTAGTTAATCCATTTTCTTTTTTTTGTGTGTGTGTGGTACTGGGGATGGAACCCATGAGCATTCTGAGCCCATGCGTTCCATCTCCAGGCCTATTTTATTCTTTATTTTGAAATAGGCTCTCACTAAGTTGCGGAGGGCCTCACTAAGTAGCTGAGGCTGGCCGCCAACCTGCAATCCTCCTGTCTCAGCCCCCAAGTACTGGGATTACAAGCGTGTGCCACCACGCCAGGCAGTTAATCCATTTTCTTTGGACAAACATGTAGGTCGTTTCCAATTTCCAAATTTGGCAAAAAAAAAAAATGCTGCCTTTTTATCAGACCTCTTCCTTTTTGCCCTTCTGACAGATAATATATCAATGTTGTTTAATTTTCATTGCCCTGATTAATAATGAGGGTTAGTATTTTTTTTCTTGAACACTTATTGACCTTATTGGTTTTATGTTCTTGAGTTGCTTATTCATGTCCTTTGACCATTTTTTCTTACTCATTCATAACTGTTCTATAAATGTCCTTTCTTTTTATGTGTGGTGGAGCTATCTTCTCCATATTTGTCCAATACCTTTTTCACTTTATGTCTTCTCTTAAATAAGTTTTAAAATTTTTGTTTGTGCTGTTTAATTCAACTCAGCAAATATATGTTGAACACTTTCTTTGCACTGTTCTTGGCATTGAGGATATAGCATTGAACAAGATAAACAAAAATCCCTGGCTTCGTGGAGCCTACTGTCCTGTGGGGGGGGGGTGCAAGGAGAGAATAAATAAATATGTGAGTGAAATACAAAGTATGTTAGAGGTGATAGGTGATAGGAGGGTGTACTGGGGATTGAACCCAGAGGCATTCTACCTCTGAGTTATACCCCCAGTCCTATTTTTTTATTCTTTATTTTGAAACAGGGTCTCACTAAATAGCTGAGGCTGGCCGGGAACCTGTGATCCTCCTGTCTCAGCCTCCCAAGTACTGGGATTACAGGCTTGCACCACCACGCCCGGCTTCCTCTCTATTCTTAATTTAAGATTTTAGCATTTTTAAAAAGTGTGTTGATTATTTTCTATTTATTGAAATGAACCCAAACTTTATGTTTTATTTGTGCTAGAAAAATAAAATAAGAGAAGGGATGAAGAGTCAGTAAGGGGATAGGGAGAGTTGATTTTTATCAGAGCAATTAGGGAAGGCCTAGCTGAGAAGGTGGCATTTGAGTAATAGCTTAAAGGAGGTATTTGGCTGTACGGCACAGCAAGTCCTAGGAAAGTGAGGTGGGAATAAGCCTGGTTCAGGAAACATCAAGGAGGTTGGGTGTGGTGACGCACACTTGTAATCTTAATGCTTGGGTGGCTGAGACAGAAGGATTACAGGTTCAATGCCAGCCTTAGCAACTTAGCAAGGCTCTCAGCAACTTAGCAAGGCCCTGTTTCCAAATAAAAAATAAAATAGGGCTGGGGGTGTGGCTTGGAAATAGAATGCCCGGGTTCAATCCCCAGCACCACATACACACAAAAAGAAACACCAAGGAGGCCTGTGTGGCTCATTTGGAGTAAGTGGACACAATCTAACAGTAATACAGGTCAAGCATCCCTATCCTGGAAATTTATAATACTCCAAAATCTTCTAGAGCATTTCATATTTTCAGGGTAGGGATGCTCAACCGGTGAAGTCTATACAAATACTCCAAAATCTGAAAAACTTTGGAATCCGAAACACTTCTGATCCCCCAAACATTTTGGATAAGGGATGCTCAACCTGTAGTAGCTAAGGTCAGCAAAGTAATGAAGCAAGATCTGTTAGGACCTTATATACCTTTGTAAGGATTCTTGCTTTTCTTTATGAGTAAGATGAGAAACCGTTGGAGAGTTTTGAGTAGGGATGTGATATAAACTTACTTTAGACTCATTTGAGCTCCTTTGTTGAAAATAGACTGGAAGGTATGGGCAAAAGTAGAGGGAGCACTTAAGCTTTTGCAGTATTCCAAAGAAGAGATGATGATGGTACCAGATTAGTGCCAGTCTACATATGAGAAGGGGTCAGAGCTAAATAATCTTGAAACTAGAATTGACAGGATTTAGCAGATCACTTGATTGTAGCAAGAAAGAAAGGCAAGGCAGACTCCAAGGCTTTTTAAAAAGCATAAGCAGCTGGAAGGACAGATTTGTCATTTATAGAAAGAATAGACTACCTAGAGAACAAAATGAGGGGAGTGTCAGAAGGTCTATAGGGAGTTGAAAGTTCAGTTCTTGGTATTTTTTACATACCTATTAGACATCCAAGTAGAAATGTTGAATAAGTTGGATATACAAGTTCAACTTGTTGGGAAGTTGTGCAGGCTACAGGTATAAATGTGGAAGTCCTCAGCATATAAATAGCATGTAAGGTCATGACTGGATGAGATCACCAAAGGAATCAGTGCAGACTGTCAAGAAGAGAAGTGGTCCAGGAACTGAACCCTAAGCGTGCCAATGTTAAGAAGTCAGGGAGTTGAGTAGGAACCAACTAGAAAGACTGAGAGGGAAGGGCAGGTGAAATAGGAAGAAAACAAGGAGAATGAGGTACCCTGGAAGCCAAGTGAAAGGGAATGTTTCTAGGAGGAGGAAGTGATCAACTGTCATGATGCTGTTGGGTCAAACTTTGCACTCTGCCATACCATGGCCGTTCAGTGGCCTTGACAAGAGCAGTCAGTGGAACAAAAGGGCAAGAGGAATTTGAGGCAGTGAGCAAAGGAACAATTACTTTAACAATTGCTTTTAAATAGCAAATACAACTAGTTATTTCAAATGAATATAAAATACAATTTCACAGATGATAAATACATTGTATACTAATCTGCATACATTTTGTAATTATGTTAATTACAGATTTAGTATATGCCTATGTAAAACAGCTAACAAACTATCAAATCAAGGAAGTTCCTCTCTATTCTTTTTTTGGGAAGAGGGTGTACTGGGGATTGAACCCAGGGGCACTCTACCTTTGAGCTGCACCCCCAGTCCTATTTTTTATTCTTTATTTTGAAACAGGATCTCACTAAATAGCCGAGGCTAAATAGCTGAGGCTGGCCAGGAACCTGTGATCCTCCTGTCTCAGCCTCCCAAGTACTGGGATTACAGGCTTGCACCACCACGCCTGGCTTCCTCTCTATTCTTAATTTAAGATTTTAGCATTTTTAAAAAGTGTGTTGATTATTTTCTATTTATTGAAATGAACCCAAACTTTGTTTTATTTGTGCTAGATTGCATTGATAGATTTTTTTTTCTCTAATGCCAGAGCTTCCTTTCATTCTTCAAGAAGAATCCTACTTGGTCACATAGGGTTTTATTAGTATTATTACTATTACTTTTTTTTGTATTGTGCTTTTTAAAAATAATAGGTTTATCAAATTTCATTTTATATTAAGATTGGTTTTTGTCTTATGGTGTCATTGTCTAGTTTTGCTGTCAGTTGAATTGAATTGGAAATTAAGTATTTATTAGGCTTTGCTAGCCTAATAAAGTAGGTGGAATAGTTTTACTGCTTTTCCTGTTTTCTTAAATAGTTGGCATATGAAAAGATTATTCCTTGAAGATCCATGAAAGCTACCTTTGAAAGCATCTGGCTTTGGTGTCTCTTCCAAGGAGGAGATACTTAATTTCCAATTCAATTTCTTGAATAACTATTGACTTATATAGCTTTTTTATTTGAGTCCATTTTGGAATTTTTTTATTTTCCTGGAAATTTATCCATTTCATCCATGTTTTCAAGTTTATTGACATAAAGAAGCTTTGTAGCCAGGCATGGTGGTATACACCTATAATCCCAGTATTTGGGAGACTGAAACAGGAGGATCACAGGTTCAAGTACAGCCTCAGCAAAATAGCAAGATTCTGCAACCTAGTGAGACCCTGTTTCCAAACAAAAAATAAAAAAGGCTGTGGATGTAACTCAGCGGTAGAATGCCCCTGAATTTAATCCCCAGTACCACAGAGAGAAAGGGGAGAGGGATAGAAGAAGCAGCAGCTTATTATGATATTTTAAAATAAACTGTAGTTATAATATCACCTTTTTCATCCCTGATATTCTTTTGCTTTCTTTCCTGGCCAGTTTTGCTACACATTTGTCTTTTTAGTAGGCTTCTGAAAAGAATCAGCTTTTATTTTATTGATTCTTTTAGTTTCTTCATTATTAATTTCAGTGAAACATAAATTTTATTTTCTTCAACTTCCTTTGGATTTAACATTTTTGTTTTCTTAAATTGAAATGTTCCATATTATATTATATCAGGAGACATAGTGTCAACCTGTCCCACTATTAATGATGTTAAGTTTGATCATTTTGGTTAAAGTGATAATTGTTCTTTCCATTGTTAAAAAGACATTATTCTCTTTGCAATTAGTAAATGATCCATGGATAATATTTTGGTACTATTCAAATGTCGTACTACCCAGTATTCTTTACTTAATGAATTTTAACATTGATGATCTTTATCCTGATCAGTTGTTTCACTAGAGTTTGCTTAATTATTATTTTCCAATTCTATTATTACTTCTACATTTATTGTCTGGTACTATTCTATAAAGAAAAGTTTCCCTTTTTGCTCTTACTGCTTTTAATTTTTTTTATTTTGGTTTGATGTGATTTTTCTGCTTGTTTTTTAATTGCTTGTGGATTTTTTTTTTTTTTTTTTTTTTTTTTTGCGGTACCAGGGATTGAACCCAGGGGCGTTCTACCTCCGCGCTACACCCCTGGCCCTATTTTTTATCCTTTATTTTGAAACCGGGTCTCACGAAGTTGCGGAGGGCCTCACTAAGTAGAGACAGAGAGACGGAGAGAGAGCGAGAGAGAGAGCTGAGGCTGGCCGCGAACCCAGATCCTCTGGTCTCCGCCTCCCAAAGTACTGGGATTACAAGCGTGCACCACCACGCCTGGTAATTGCTTGTGGATTTTAATTTTTTCCAGTCATTCTTCTTTTTAATGCTCAAATTATCCCAAATGTGGTGGCTTGCAGGAACCCCTTCAAACTGCCCCTTTTGTCCTATTGACATGTCTCTATAAATCTTTGAACACTTCCTTACCTTTTTGGGGAGCAGGGGAGACTGGGGCTTGAACCCAGAGGTATTCTACCTCTGAACTTCAACCCCATCCCTTTTTTATTTTTGAAACAAGGTCTGGCTACTTTGTCAAGGCTGTCACTAATTTGCTGAGGCTGGACTTGAACTTGTGATCCTCCTGTCTCTGCTTCCCAGGTACTGGGATTATAGGCATGGGCCACCACACCCTGCTCATTTTCTTACTTTCTAGTACAAGATTTCAGGCCTACCTTGTGCTCTCCCTACCCCAAGTCTTAGAATTAGCCATTCATTAAATGCCTTTCTACTTCACCATTTCTTTAGAGTTCAACATTTTTGTCATGATAAAGTTGCACATTCCATTTTTCTCTAACAGCTTTCATTGTCAAAATGGTTTTATGGTGGGCCACTTAAAGAGTTGGAAAAAGTTCTTTTTGCTACTAATGGAATGATACTGTCCATGTAACCACCTTAAAATTTTAAGGCAGTCATAATCCTATTTCAGAGTTATTTTGGTTCAGATAAGCTCAGTTTATTTAGACATATAACACAGAAAAAAGTTAAACAGGAATGGAAAGAAACTTAAGAGGATAATCATTGAGCCCAGCTCTGTTGCCTTTGGCTCTGTTTTAGACATGGTTCTCAGTAAGAATGAGTCTTTAAAAGTGGAAACACCTAGCTCCATGACCTAGAATGTTCGAGAAGCTTCAGGATAGTAGAGAGGAATAATTTTTATAGCTCTCTCGCCTCTTCTTCAAAAGTACTAATGGGGATTACAGAACATAAAAGCCTATATCTGGAAATAAAAAGGCAACTCTGATTGCTATGTGATAGTTTCAGGATAAATTTCTAGATTTTTTTCCTAATCTTCTCATTTAATGTTTCTTTGGGTGATATTAGAGGATTAGTGATATATTTGGCTTTATTACTCTAAAGATCAACCATAGATATTATAGAAATGCTGAAAAATAAACTTACAAGCTTCTCATATTTGGATTTCAAATAATTACTCAAAAAATGAACTGTATGACTGAAAGTAGAGACTGAATGGTTGAGACTACCATAACAATAATTATTGTTCATTTGAACCTAATCCAAATCATTAAAGCATTCTAAAAAATATAAAAGGAAATACTTTATGAAAATAATTATTTTCCATTTAATCTGTTTTGGTGACTTTATTCTTGTGTTTAATTTTTAGATTGTAAGCCGTTTATAACATAAACTATATTTGTAGTTTACATTCTCTACAATGTTCGTAAAGTATCATGGGCACACGTGTGCAGTAAATATTTACCAGCTGTTGGAGATCCTTACCGAAGGCTTAGTAATCCCTCTGGCACAAGTCACTGTACAGTTGTCATCTTTGGCAGAAAGCTGAAGTAAAAAATCTTGGCTGAGCTGGGCATGGTGGTACGCACTTGTAATCAATGCCAGTATTTAGGAGGCTGAGACAGAAGGATCACAGGTTCACGGCCAGCCTCAGCTACTTAGTGAGGCCCTCTGCAACTTAGTGAGACCCTGTTTCCAAATAAAGAATAAAAAATAGGGCTGGGGGTGTAGTTCAGAGGTAGAATGCCCCTGGGTTCAATTCCCAGTACCACAAAAAAAAAAATCTTGGCTGGAATTCTTTTGGTTAAACAAGGCAAATCAAATCAGTGGAGTGTTGAATTATTGAACTTTTAAAATTTGATAATTTAGATTTTGCCTTTTCCAAATTTTAATGATTTATGTGATGTTTGTTTGCTTACTAGAATTCAACTAAAGTTCTTAGCTTATTAGGTTCTCCCAATTAGACACAGTGGATACTTACTTAGCTTTCTTCTATATCTATTCATGTTCATTAACTTTCCATTATTTTCTTCTTTATTTAAAAAGTAAAAATTTTTTCTTAAACTGAAAAGGAAGCTTTGTTTTATAAGGCATTGCTTCACTTTTTGATCATACGGATAGTTTTGTTTGAGGGGTTACTTATCCCCATAAAATAAGAGAATAATGGTTAATAGAATAGAATAAAATATTTAATCACAACTGTGGCAATGAATAAAGTAATAGTCAACATGTATTAGTAACAATAATCTCCTCTTTACCCTTTGTTATTTCTTTTCCCATAGGAGGTACTTCAGTACTTTAACTCAGTAGGGTTTTTTTCCCTACCTCTCATTCCTGAATATTAAATATGTAAAAGTTCATTAGATTTCCTTTCATGCTTAATTGTACATAAGCCTTACCCATAGTATTTCTTAACATTCTCCTGAGCTTCTTAGTACTTCTACATCTAAAGGACTTACTCATTTAAAATAATAGTATAACATTCAAGTGTGTATCTTATTTTCTTTGTTTACATTTTTAAATGAAAAAAAAGCCAGGCATGGTGGCACATGACTGTAATCTCAGTACTTGGGAGGCTGAGACTGGAGGATCACAAGTTCAAGGCCAGCCTCAGCAATTTAGCAAGACCTTGTTTCAAAATAAAAAATTAAAATAGGGCTAGGGGTGTAGATCAGTGAGAGAATGCCCCTGCATTCAATCCCCAATCCTACAATTAAATGAAATCATTTTATTGAGGAGCTTGAGAAAATTTAAGATCTGTGAAACAATATTCCGGAAGTATAGACCAGTGAAACATATTACTTCATAAGTATAGACATAATATTGTAATGCTTGCATGAAAAGGAAATAAGAATTTTCTTTAAAAAGCAAAGATATTTTTCCATAGTTTGAAATATTTTGATCATACCAACAAAACTTTTTCTAGGATTTTCTGCCTGTTAAACAAGAAAACGAAATATCCCCTTCAGAAAACATGGATTTATTTGAAAAAGTGAGAACAAAATTAGAAACACAACCACAAGAAGAATATGAAATCATCAATGCAGAGGTAGGATATATCATTTTTTAAAGTCAAATCTGAAATTACCTGTTATGATGCAAATGAGATACCTTATGATTTATAGACATAATCTCCATCAAAATTATACTGCTTTACACCTTTAAAATATGCTGAAAAGTTTAAAGAGCAAAGAATAAGCACAGTGTGATTCTTAAATTTAAAAATCAAAACTAATATATATTTTGAAGTATCATTATTAGCATTTTGAAGTGTATAACATATATTTTGACATATAATATTTTGAAGTATAATATATTAATTGTTTTGGGGGAATAACCAGTTCTGCTTTAAAACTTTATTTTAAACATCCCAAGGGGAAGTTCAAATTATACTAATTCCTATTTATTTATTATTTGAAAAGTATTTGCTTGCTCCAACTACTTCTTTATATAAAAGGAAATTCACTGTAGTATAATACCATGAAAGCTAACCATTTAATGGTTACGTCACAAATATTCCAATGAAATAGATTGAATATTTTTCAATAAAATTGTGAAACAGCCCCAAATTGTAAATGAAAATCCCATACATAGTAGGATGAAAATAGCAATAGGAATTCCAGATTCAAATTATGCCAACAACGAGCAGATAGTAAATGTCTTATGCCATCTGAAATCAGTCAGTAAATTGCACTTAGTACGTAAGTGTTAGAAACACTACTTATATATTGGTATTACTTGTTTTCTTATTCTCAGACTGTATTTGTCACCCCAGAGAGGGTAATATACATGGTGTAAAATCAAGACTCTGCATAACTGGTGATAGCATATTTTAATGGAAAGATCTCAGAAAGTTATTGACTTGAGTTTTCAAACCATTCCAAGCCAGCTGGGTGTGGTGGCACACGCTTGTAACTCCAGTACTTGGGAGGCTGAGTCAGGAGGATCGAAGGTTCGCAGCCAGCCTCAGCAACTTAGTGAAGCCCTCTGCAACTTAGTGAGACCCTGTTTCAAAATAAAAAAGAATAAAATCAGTCTAGGGATATAGCTCGAAGGTAGAATGCCCCTGGATTCCGTCCCCAGTACCACAAAAAAAAAACTATTCCAAGCCAGTTTTCTCATCTGCATCTTCTTAGATTATTTTAAAGAAGCTGCTTGATTTTCATTAATTGAATTCTATACAGAGACTAGATATTCCGAAAATATGGTTTATACAATCATGAGAACCATCAAGAGATTTTGTTATACCTCTTGCATTTGTGTATTAGAAACCCCTCCAATGATTCTGAACATACAAAAACCAACTGTACATACATACCAAGTATATTGTAACAAGTGGTCTGTTCTGTAGTTCAGATATGTTCATTCATATGAACTTTGTCTTCTTCATGTTGAATAGTCAGGCCATTAAAAGGCTAATTAAATTATTATTAAGTAGCCGGGTATAGTGGCTCATGCTTGTAATCCCAGTACTTGGGAGGCTGAGATGAGAGGATCGCAAGTTCGAGGCCAGCCTCGGTAATTTAGTGAGACTCTCAGCAACTTAGTGAGACCCTGTTTCAAAATAAAAAATAAAACCAGGCTGGGATGTAGCTCAGAGGTAGAAAGTCTTGGGTTCAATCCTTAGTACCATAAAAAAAACTTTTTAAATTACTATTAAGTCATTTGTTTCTTTTCATTATCAGGTTAAGCATGGTGGTTTTGTTTATTACCAAGAAGGTTGCTGCTTGGTTCGTTCCAAAGATGAAGAAGGTACACCCCAATTTTTCTTTTAACATGCTCTAATTTTTTAGATTTCACAGTTTTATGGGAAGTTTGATACTATCATCTCAAAAGTACAGAAAAGATTTTTAAAGATTATTTATGGTCAGGCGTGGTAGCGCACTCCTGTAATCCCAGTAGTTGGGAGGCTGAGAAAGGAGGATCACAGGTTTGAGGCCAGCCTCAGAAATGTAGTGAGACTCAGCAACCTAGCTAGACCCTGTTTCAAAATGAAAAATAAAATAGGCCCGGGGGTGTAGCTTAGAGGTAGAATGCCTGTGGGTTCAATCCCTAGTATCACACACACACACACACACACACACACACACACAAATTAGTTTCTAATATCTGGGTTTGCTTAGGATATAATTAATAGCTACTCTCAAAAGCTTTGGTAGGAGCCGAGCATGGTGGTGCACGCTTGTAATCCCAGTACTTGGGAGGCTGAGACAGGAGGATCGCAGGTTCAAAGTTAGCCTCAGCAACTTAGTGAGGCTCTCAGCAACTTAGTGAGATCCTGTTTCAAAATAAAATAAGCCTGGGGGTGTGGCTTGGCAGTAGAATGCCCCTGGGTTCAATCCTCAGTACCACAAAAAAAAAAAAAAGCTTTGGCAGCATTTGTTGACCACATACTATGCTCAAGTACTATGCTAGGCACTTAAATATATTAGTCAACTCATTTGCATTGTCTTTTAAATTCTATATGGTTTTTAGTTCCTGGACCATAACAATATCAAATATCTCAGATTGATGCATAGAATAACATTGAGTAGCATACTACTTAATAACATTAAGTAGCTGATGCCATTTATGCATGTCAGCTGCCATCATTGTTGAAGAAAGCCAGAATACACCTGTTACAGAAGAAGAATGCTAATTTAAAACATTAAATATAGTTTAAAATTCTCTTAAAGTGTACCTGTGGAGTTACCTCTTCCATACTTTTCTTTATACAGCAGACAATGAAAATTATGAAGTTTTATTTAATTTGGAGGAACTTAAATTAGACCAGCCTTTCATTGATTGTATCAGAGTTGCTCCAGATGAGAAATATGTGGCTGCCAAGATAAGAACTGAGGATTCGGAAGCATCCACCTGCATAGTTGTGAAGCTCAGCGATCAGCCTGTGATGGAAGCTTCTTTCCCAAACGTGTCCAGTTTTGGTAAGCCACCACCCAGTCTCCTCTGTTGGAAAGGCAACAGTAAGCGCAATGCCCACACTTCTGAGACTTGTGTTTTGTCCTTAGGAGTACCTGATCCATTTCTCCCTGTGGACTCTACATCTTCCTGTGTGGCTGTTTCTCAGGGGACCTTCCCTCCTATAACTGTGTATCAGAATAGGTGATTTTAAAATAATGCTCATGTTTTTTTTTTAAGAGTCTTAGTTGTGCCAGGCGTGGTGGCGCATGCTTGTAATCCCAGTACTTGAGAGGCTGAGACAGGAGGATCGCAGGTTCATGGCCAGCCTCAGCTACTTAGTGAGGCCCTCTGCAACTTAGCGAGACCTGTTTCAAAATAAAGAATAAAAAATAGGGCTGGGGGTGTAGCTCAGAGATAGAATGCCCCTGGGCTCAATCCCCAGTACCGCAAAAAAAGAAAAAGAGTCTTAGTTGTATAGTGTATTTTCATATGTTAGTAATTCTTTACCAGTTTGTCATGTAGAATAAATCTTTGCACATAAGTTGCATTGTAATATTTTAAGCTTGGATTTTTTTCTTTTAATTTCATGTTACCTTGTAGTACTGTTATAGCAGATTGCCCAAAGTTACTACTGAGGAACTTTGGAGATGTTGAACTAACTTATTCATCAGTGGAAGTTGTGATTATTTTTAATAATAGAACCAGTTTTAAATTTTATCATTTGTCATTGAGTGTTACATATATTCACACTTTGTCCTCCCTTTCCATTGCCTTCATTTTCTCCTTGATTTAACTAAATGCTTTTGCAGTAAATTGGAATTATACCCTCTTCGGTGGATTCTAAGACATAAATTTTGTGCATTTTAACCTCTGAAATCAGGATGCGTATTTTAAGATGATGACTTACAGGCACTGTCAGGCAGGTGGCAGTCAAAACGTAATTGTGTACAAACTTCCATTGACTGTTTCTGGTGAGATCAAGAACCAGCATTAAAATCTATTTGGTAGTTTGAGATATCCTGTGGCTGGAAGCCCAAGAAAAAGGAGGCATGACAGAAAGTGGTCCAGTACTTTCTTTAAACTTAAAAAGTTACAAGTGAAAAAAAAAGTTACAAGTGGTAAATTTAAACATAATTCATATTCTGAAAGCAATTGGGACTTTCCTAAATATTCAACATTGGGCTGGGATGTAGTTCAGTGGCAAAGTGTTTGCTTTGCAAGTGCAACACCCTCGTTCGACCCCAGTACCAAAAAGACACACAAAAAAAAAGACCAGAAAAATAAATATTCAACATTTAACTCTTTTTTAGAAACTTAAGTATCCTGAAACTAACTGCTTGAAAATGTGGAATTGATCTAGTAGCGTTTTATTCTCTGGAAAGCTAGCTCTCAGGCTTATATAACGCAGGTTAGCTACAGCCAAGCCTATGTTATATTTAGATTTCTAGGTATAAACTTGAATATCTCTTTGGCACTAAAAATTAGAATGTGTTATGCTTTTTGTTTGTTTAACTGTATGTAGGTGGCTTTGTCTAACTCTTTTAATTACTTTTTTCAGAATGGGTAAAGGATGAAGAAGATGAGGATGTCTTATTCTACACCTTCCAGAGGAACCTTCGCTGCCATGATGTATATCGAGCCACTTTTGGTGAAAATAAACGTAATGAACGTTTTTACACAGAAAAAGACCCAAGGTACTAAAATAAGATAATTAAGTCATTTTCTCCAGAATATTTCTCATTAGTAAAAGTGCTGGTCTTGGTTGACTTGAAATGTCAATTTTGTTTAGAACCAGGTATAATGAGGTTAAAGGGATCATTCTTTTATAGTTACTTGTGTTCAAAATTAAAGTCTGGTTATATTGAAATACACTGTCATACTGTATAGTCTGAGTTACTAACATTCTCTCTGGACTGTTAACACATGAGAGGAATTGTTAAATATTAATAGGATTGCCATACAACAGTTATGTCTTTTGTGAGTCATAACTAGAATACCACGATGTCAGTTACACAGAATTTACTACCCATTTCGTGTAGATTATCTAAATTTCAAATTACTTTGCTTTCAGCCATGATGTCCATTGGCCTTTAAATTTTACCTTTCCCAGAACTTTGGTAATTCTTTCTCTTTTCTTTTTTTTTTTTTTTTTTTTTTTTTTTTTTTTTTTTTTTTGCGGTACTGGAGATTGAACTCGGAGGCATTCTAAACCTCCTCCGAGCTACACCTCCAGCCCTATTTTTTTTTTATTTTGCAGTACCGGGGATTGAACGCAGGGGCATTCTACCTCTGGGCTACACCCCCAGCCCTATTTTTTATTCTTTATTTTTGAAACAGGGTCTCTCTAAGTTGCAGAGGTCCTCGCTAAGTAGCTGAGGCTGGCCGCGAACCTGCGATCCTCCTGTCTCAGCCTCCCATGTACTGGGATTACAGTGTTCGCCACCATCCCCGGCTTTGGTAATTCTTTTTTTTTTTTTTTTTTTTGCTGTACTGTGGATTAAACCCAGGGGCATTCCACCTCCAAGATACACCCCCAGCCCTATTTTTTGTGCTTTATTTTGAAACAGGGTCTCACTAAATTGCGGAGGGCCTCACTAAGTAGCTGAGGCTGGCCGCGAACCTCCTGTGTCAGCCTCCAAAGTACTGGGATTACAAGCGTTCACCACCACGCCCGGCTTTTGGTAATTCTTTCTTAAAGCTAATTCTAATTCCTTGTTATCTCCAAAACTTATGCTCATGTTACCACTCAAACAGGCTTAGGAGGAAATGACAATAAATTTATCTGGTAGGATACCTTTGTTCTTGCCCAGATGCATGTTTCCAAATGATTTATGAAGAGCACATTTTGCCTTAGCATCACCTCATACATCATTTAGCTGGGTGGTTGAGACAATGTTCAAATAAATTTTGAAGGAAAAAAATGGAATTTAACTCCAAATCTATGACAGTGAAATTGATACCCCAAACAAGAATACTAGCCCTTCGTTTAATTAAAATCTCAAAGCTGAAAAGGACCTTAAAGAAAATCTTGTACAGCCCCCAGTTTATAATAAGAAATGGAGATCTAAAGAAATTACAGTATGACATTATTCCAGCTAATCCATAAAGTTTGCCAAACAGCCTTTATAATTTCTTTTTATCTGCCCATTAGCCCCATTTTGGCCACCTGACTTTGAAAAAAGTAATTTTTACAAATATGACCAGAAGCCAGATGTAGCGGCACGCATCTCCAATCCCAGTACTTGGGAGGTTGAGACAAGAGGACCTCAGATTCAAAGCCAGCCTTGGCAACTTAGAAAGACCCTGTTTAAAAATAAAATAGGAGCCGGGCATGGTGGCGCACACTTGTAATCCCAGTACTTGGGAGGCAGAGACCGGAGGATCCGGGTTTTTGGCCAGCCTCAGCTACTTAGTGAGGCCCTCTGCAACTTAGTGAGGCCCCGGTTTCAAAATAAAGGATAAAAAATAGGGCCAGGGGTGTAGCTCAGAGGTAGAACGCCCCTGGGTTCAATCCCCGGTACCGCAAAAAATAAATAAATAAATAAATAAATAAATAAATAAATAAATAAATAAATAATAAATAAAATAAAATAAAATAGGAGCCGGGCGTGGTGGCGCACGCTTGTAATCCCAGTACTTGGGAGGCTGAGACCAGAGGATCCGAGTTCGCGGCCAGCCTCAACTACTTAGTGAGGCCCTCTGCAACTTAGTGAGACCCTGTTTCAAAATAAAAATAAAATAAAGAAAAAATAGGACTGGAGATGTAGCCTGGAGGTAGAATGCCCCTGGGGTCAATCCCCGGTACTGCAAATAAATAAATAAAATAAATAAAATTAAATTAAAATAATAAAAATAAAAATAAAATGGGGACCAGGCGTGGTGGCACACGCTTGTAATCCCAGTACTTGGGAGGCTGAGACCGGAGGATCCCGGTTCGCCACCAGCCTCAGCTACTTAGTGAGACCCTCCGCAACTTAGTAAGACCCTGTTTCAAAATAAAGAATAAAAAAATAGGGTTGGGGTGTAGCTCAGAGGTAGAATGCCCCTGTTCAATCCCCAGTACTGAAAAAATAAATAATAAAATAGGGAAGCCAGGTGTGGTGGTGCACACTTGTAATCCCAGTACTTGGGAGGCTGAGACAGGAGGATCGCAGGTTCAAAGCCAGCCTTGGCAATTTAGCGAAGCTCTCAGCAACCTAGTGAGACCCTGTTTCCAAATAAGAAATAAAATCAGGCTGGGGGTATAGCTTGCCTCTGGGTTCAATCTGCAGTATCAAAAAATAAATAAAAGCCGGGTATGGTGGCGCACGCTTATAATCCCAGTACTTGGGAGGCTGAGACCAGAGGATCCAGGTTCACAGCCAGCCTCAGTTACTTAGTGAGGCCCTCCTTAACTTAGTGAGACTCTGTTTCAAAATAAAGAATAAAAACTAGGGCTGAAGGTGTAGCTCGGAGGTAGAATGCCCCTGGGTTCAATCCCCAGTACCACTAAAAAATAAATAAATACATAAATAAATAAATAAATAAAATAGGGAAATCGGTCTTGGGGTGTGGCTCAAAGGTAGAACACCCGTGGGTTCAATCCCCAGTACCACAAAAAATATATATACACAGACACACATACATAGATATAGATATATAGAAAGAACCCCTACCAGCCAGGTTCTTTATCATCTTTATTTTTAGTACTTCCATAGATTTGGTTGTTCAAAGATAGTTTTTTATCTTGATTGTAGAATATCTCCAAAAATCATGTTCAAGCAAAATGACTGCTAATATATTCTTAAAAATGGGTACATTTTGAATATTAACTCTTCTATCTTCAAGTATTTCCAGAGCCATGTAATTCACACATTCTAAGAAGAGGGATATTATATAGATACAAAAGGGAAAGATCTAGGCAGAATTAAAATGCCCATTTTTTAAGTCACTAAAAAATAAGCATTTCCCCTAGCTGGGCATGTTGGTGTGCACTTGTAATTCTAGTTTTTTTGCTTTTTTGGGGTTTTTTTTTTTTGCAGTACTGGGAATTGAACCCAGGGGCATTCTACCTCTGAGCTACACCCCCAGCCCTATTTTTCATTCTTTACTTTGAAACAGGGTCTCACTAAGGAGCTGAGGCTGACCACAAACCCAGATCCTCCGGTCTAAGCCTCCCAAATACTGGGATTACAAGCGTGTGCCACCACACCTGGTTTGTAATCCTAGTATTTGAGAGACTGAGAGGAGAAGATTGCAAATTCAAGGGCAGCCTCAGCAATTTAGCAAGACCCTCAGCAACTTTGAGAGACCCTGTTTCAAAACAAAAAATAAAAAGGGCTGGGCATGTAGCTCAGGGGTAGAATGCCCCTGGGTTCAATACCCAGTACTAAAAAAAAAAGTAGAAAAAAGGTATTAAAATATAACTCTTTCTATTCTTTGTCTCCTTTTTAAAAAAATATTCTACTATATAGGCACTTGTGTTCTCACTTCCCCCTAATCACATATCTGCCATGTAATTTATCTTTCAATTTGTCATCACAAAACAAACAATATAATTAAAAATAACAAAAAAGAAAGGTTGAAAATAAGAGCAAAGCAGGGTAAAGTACTTGCCCTAAACTAGAAAACAACAGTAATATATGCATACCCATGTTCATAGCAGCACAATTCACAGTGGCCAAATTATGGAACCAACTTAGATTGTCCATCAACAGATGAATGGATTACAAAATTATGGGAAATATACACAATGGAATTCTACTCAGCAATAAAGAAGAACAAAATAACAGCATTTGCAAGAAAATGGAAAGATCTAGAGAACATTATGTTAAGTGAGATTAGCCAATCACAAAAAAAGAAAGGACTTATGTTTTCATTAATATGCGCAACCTAGGGAGTAGTGGGGACACAAAAGGGACTCCAATGACAACAGAGAACCCTCAGTGGTGCAAGGGAAGGGGTACAAGGGAAGGGGAAGGGCAAGAAAGAAGTGAATCTATGGAATTATTATCATAAAC
>PVJS01042477.1:0-17499 GCA_004027185.1 Glis glis | reverse complement strand
CCCTCTCTCTCTCTCTCTACTTAGTGAGGCCCTCTGCAACTTCATGAGACCCGGTTTCAAAATAAAGTATAAAAAATAGGGCCAGGGTGTAGCGCGGAGGTAGAACGCCCCTGGGTTCAATCCCTGGTACCGCAAAAAAAAAAAAAAGAAAATTCAGTTATGGTGCCAGCTAGGTGGTAATATATTGCAGGGCTTGGATAAGGGTCTCCAGAAGGCTGTATATGCGCTCAATGACATATAATGCTGTTTCTCCCATAGCCAAGATTCATGGGTCCAGGAATCTAAGAATGCAAATGAGAGTGGCACCACTTGCTCTTATCCCTAATGATCACCTAACAAAATTTTGCTTTCTATTCCCACAACTAGAGGTCTTAATTCCAGGGGAGGGGGATGCAGAATCCCAGCCTTCTTCCCTTCTCTGGCCCATCAAAAAGGAGTCACTCATTGCTGCTGCCATTTTCCCACTAGAGAAAATGGAATCTTTCTATCTGGGAGAGCTGGTAGATAGGAGGAGGTGGCTGGGTGAGTTGGGAGTCTGGGAGAGGAGACATTTGGGGCCGAGGGTGGAGAGATGACTTGGCCTGTTTTGGAGAGAGGCGGTCAGTGTTGAGGAATGTTACAGAGAAAAGAGAATTGTTATCAGAGTGGCTGTGGTAATGTATTGAATTCCTTTTACATTTTTAACACTCAAATCAAGTATTAATGTAATATTTCAAAAATTTATTTTGGCCATTAGATTATAATTCCACAACTATGCCACCATTCCAAGAAAACACAAAAACAACTCCAATTTGACAAAAGATTCAGAAATAAGCTTCTAAACGTGTAAATCCAAATGTGGTGGTCTATATAGAGTCTCTATTTTCAAGGTATCAGAGACTATCTCTTTTTAACTTGAATTCTTTTTTCACAGGTCACAGGCCTCTCCTCTTTCATTCCTACTTCAGTCTCTGCACGATCACAAGTTATTTTTCTAAGACACAAATCTGATTGCATTATTTACCTTCCTCAGCTATTTGAAGACTCCCTCTCTGAAGCAGTATTGAATTCAAGTTTCTCAAATGGCCCTGACCCTCTACTGCCCCTCCTCCTAAAACTTCATCCCACACCCAGGTACAGGTAGGCTGAGGATTCTCCCTGAGACAGGATGTCCACCTTTCCTGCCTGATGGAATTGCCACCAGACTCCCTTGAAAAACTCCCCAGCTGCCTACCTGACTCTCCACCTCTGTTCAAAAAAAAAGGGGGGGGGGAGCCAGGCGTGGTGGCGCATGTTTGTAATCCCAGTACTTTGGGAGGTGGAGACCAGAGGATCCGGGTTCTCTCCCTCTCTCTCTCTCTCTCTCTCTCTCTCTCTCTCTCTACTTAGTGAGGTCCTCTGCAACTTCGTGAGACCCGGTTTCAAAATAAAGTATAAACAAATATGGAGACCAGAGGATCTGGGTTCTCTCTCTCTCTCTCTCTCTCTCTACTTAGTGAGGTCCTCTGCAACTTCGTGAGACCCGGTTTCAAAATAAAGTATAAACAAATAGGGCCGGGGGTGTAGCGCGGAGGTAGAACGCTCCTGGGTTCAATCCCCGGTACCTCAAAAAAAAAAAAAAAGACAATATGATGGGTCAGAGAGATGGAGGTACCCACCTGGAAACCCGTACACCTGGTGGGATGCAGTGACCCACCTTCTCCATTGCTGTTCTTGGGCTGCTGAGCAGGAGAGGAGCCACCTGGTGAGTGGATTGGTCCTGCTAGATTTACTCTTGGTCTTAGACATCAGCACTCCTGAATTTTTCTAAAGAGCTGGTTAACACTTTTCCATTTTCCTCCAATCTCTCATCCCTCTACTTTCCTAAGAGCAAATAGAAGCATTAGACGGAAACCCTAGACATGACTTGCCACTCAAGCTTCAAATCTCTTTGAAAGATGCAAGTGGCAAGTATTACAAAACCTAATTCAACGGGCTTCATCAGTAAGCTACTTTTACCAGGTCACATATCTGTAAGAGCTGTTTCAGGGTCTCCAAGTCTGATTTTCCAGTGGCTCCATGATGTCGAGGAATCAGCTTATTTCCCAATTCTCTTCTCTAGTAGCCTCAGCAGGCTAACTACCATAGCTCCAGGCAGCACATCCATATAAGACCACATTCTGTGGGTGAAAAAATTGTCCTAGAGGCATTTCCCAGCCCTCTAGCCAATTCTTCACATTTACTTGACTGACACTATACCAGCTACCCCCACATCCATTCCTGGCAAGAGGTTCACTATTTCCATGTTTGGCTTTTTCTAGATTAAACTGAGAATTGGATTTCCTTTCCCAAGAGGCTGATAACTGGACAGAATTGGAGGACTGACTTACCAACAGTTTCACTCACTGCTCTCGTCCTTGTAAAAGTTGAATGTGACAGTCACTGTTGTCAAACCCCAAACAAGCGGAGCCAAGAGAGCATGAAGCAGGGGTGTGGGGGTGCTTGGGCTCTTGGGTCTGAGGACAGAGAGGTCACAAAGAAGAAATTCCTCATGTCTTACATGCATCTGACGTATATCTTCCTTACATGCCTTGCTCATTCTGCACATCTGCCCATACTTCTGTAACAAGGTTTACTGAAAGGAATTCTTCAAGGCCGCAGAAATTCAGATAGGACACTTGCCTGGTGATGGCTGTCCCCACCAACTCCTGGTGATGATGTGCTTCTGAGACCCATGAACCTTTATTCAGAGCAGCTTATGAGGACTTTTCCCTTACCTTTCTTTCTTTTTTAATTAATTAATTTTCAAAATTAATTCATTGCTTTTCAAAAGCTTCCCCTCACTTCAACCTCTCCAGATGAACCTGTGACTTGTTTTTGCCTGTGCAGTCTCGCTTGCAATCTTCTGTCACTCATCCTTGAAAAAATTCAATTTTGCTGAGTGCCAGCTTCTCTGCTGTTATTTTAAATTGACACCTGAACATAGTATAGAGCTTGATTAATATGTGTTACATAGATGAATGGAACGTGGCTCCTTGCCATGGCCCTGCCATTAATCCACTGTGGAACTTTAAAATATTGATTGAACTTCTAGGGCCCGTTTCCTGTTCTGCAGGAGGGATTTAGTACAGCTTGAGGCTAGTGATCACTGGCTCTATCTCCACAACTCTAGTGAATGAAGAGGATACCAGCACTTATGGGTGCCTCGCCTTCTCAGTATGACTACCACTCCGAAAATTTGTGGACATCATCAGCAATAACTGCTAATGATAACAAGAAGTACAGTGGTAATCTTCCAAGCTGGGCAAGTAGACAGGAATCCTCATGTCCTCAAACAAGGTTTAATTTCCTCTGGAGGGAGCAAATGCTGTCCCAGTCCCGCCCAGGGGACCCTCTTGGCCTTCCCTCCTCTCAGGTTGCACAATCAGGAGTTTATCTTCATAAGCCATTGTTTCCAAAGCACAGAGCTCTGGACTTTCCCAGGAATTCCACTGGAATGTAAACAGCCTTCAGATCCCTGAGGCAGAAGCCGGAGGATTTCCTGGGCTGTGCAAAGTCCACAAGGTTGGATCCCTAAGATTTGACGTGTGCTTTTTTTCTTTTAAAAAATTTAAATGCATATTTATTGTTCTCTGTCTAAACATATCACCTACCTGACACCAGTGAAAATGAGCTATACAAAATGGAAGAAAGAATGGACAATTGTAATACCGTGATGAAGCTAACACGCCAACAATGTTAGTGTTTCTCAGCCCTCCGAATTGCTAGAAACACAAGCTCATCACATTCACTTTCTTGTTTTGGCTTGGAGGGAGAATCATAACCCCAAATCCCAGTTTTTTATTTTTGTTTGTTTTTAATGGAAGGCCGACTCCTCTTCTTCCTGTGCCCAGGAGACACCTCTGTTGTCCCGCACAGCTCTCCCAATGAGTACTCAGGGACCACAGGAAGCCAGGTACTGGCAGGCTAAGGTGTCCTATGTGTTGAGTTTGACTCTACCTGGAGTGTTTCTCTGCCTCTGCCTCTTAGATTCTGTGTCACACCATGGCTCAGGAACCACACCCCCCTCTGGTTTCCCCAATGCATCAGACAGCCAGGTCTTGGCAAGAGGATCTGGGTTCAAATTCTGGGTTGATCCTGGGGTAAAAAGGACCAGTTCTGTCCTCTTTAAGCCCAGTAGCCTGGGGCAAGTTACCCAACTTCTCTGAGCAGCTATTCCCTTCTCTAAAGTGAGGGTACTACTCACTGTGTGGGATTGTCATGAAGATGAAATGAGAAAGCACCTGTAAATCTTCAAGACCTAACTCGTCCCAAAGCAATGCAGCCCCCTTAGTTCCCTCCTCTCTGAAGCTGCTGCCTCCTGGCATTTCCAGGTGAGCTCAGGTGGGATCACCTGAAACAGTCCCAGAAATAATCCAAATATAAAGACAACTTCTCCTTGGCCAAATGTAACCTCACTAGAATAGTCTATCCCTATGAAGAAGCATCTGGCCCCTTACACAACATGGAAACTGGGAAATGGATGAAACGTAATTCAACTGGAAGATGAGGATATGCAGATAAGTGTTCACCACTATGTCTTTCCTTTTTTGGTTTCCTTTTCCCTTGCAAATGCTGTCAGATCTCTGAGACATAGCGCCGTCACCTTCCTCTTTCAAAACCTTTTGCATCCTTCTCTCTGTGAAGAGATGGTTGGTGGTGGCTGAGGTCACATGATCTGAAGGTTCATGGGGGCTTGGGGCATGGGGTCTACAGATTAATTTTTTTTTAATTTTTTTGCGGTACCGGGGATTGAACGCAGGGGCGTTCTACCTCCGTGCTACACCCCTGGCCCTATTTTTTATACTTTATTTTGAAACCAGGTCTCACAAAGTTGCGGAGGGCCTCACTAAGTAGAGAGAGAGAGAGAGAGAGAGAGAGAGAGAGAGAGACAGCTGAGGCTGGCCGCGAACCTGGATCCTCAGGTCTCCGCCTCCCAAAGTACTGGGATTACAAGCGTGCGCCACCACGCCCGGCCAGATTAATTTTTGATAGCTTCAGAAACCTCTGTTGAAAATGTAAATGTGGAATCTGAATAGTCTGGTCAAACTGACATACCAGGACATTTTGGTTGAGACCCAAACCTGATGAAACTTTTCTACTAACCTGGGCCTCTCGTTTCCTGGGGGCAGGAATGAGCTGGGGGCAATGGAACGTGGAAGAGCCGTGTCAGTCTAGCTCCTGTCATGACCTACAAGTTTCTCCTTGGCTCTTGGTAATATTTTCTCAGGCAGAGGGCTTAAGAACATTAGAGCATTAATATTCAGAGTCTTTTACATTCAGGGGCAAGTCACAGCCAGAAAGATGGGAGTGGGGGTCAGGGTCCCATCCCTCCCCACTACAACCAGACAGACCTGGGAGTCTGGCTCAGACCAGATACAGCCACTTCAGTGAGCCGAGAGGCCTCATATCAGGAGTCACGCCCAAGGACTTCCGAAGGATCCTATTCACTGAGAGATGAGGGAGGGAAAAGGAAGAAGGAGGGAGATTCCAAAGAAGCCAGAGTCTGGGTGGTTGGGCTGCCATTGTTAATACAGATTACTCATCTGTGGGCCTCCATCTTCTTCCCCCTGACAGGTTTGTGCCTCCCTCCTTGCTCTTTAGGAACCAGAAAAATCTCCATTGTTCTTTGGACACAGGTACTCTATTTCACTGGTTCTCAGAATCTTGTTTATTTTTTAAAAAGAGGCACTGGTGATGAATTGCTTTTGGATTGCTAAAATCAGGGTGTTAAGAAAACCCCCAAAACTCCAAATACATCTAAAGTCATTATTGCCTAAGAGAAACAATATTTTATCACTGAAAAAAGGTAGAAGGGCTAGAATGGCATAAATCCCAGCAAAAAGAACAGTTCTTTAAACTCAACTACTTAACATTTAGAAAAAAACTCTCTAAATTTTCTTTTTTTTTTTCATTTTGCAATGAACTGATAAAACTTCATCACAAATCAGAACAGAAAATTAAGAGATCTGAGTAAACATAGGTTCTGACGTTATTTATGTCTCTTAGGCAAAGCCATGATTCTCTGCCCTCGGTCTTATTTCATACATGAGAGGATTCTATCCTTTTTGATTTCTGGAAGAGCCCTAACTTTCTTTGAGTTCCTATTTCTCTGATTATAATGTGGAAAACGGAGCTCTGATCCTGTCTTTCTGTAACCACGCATTTTAGATAATACTCCATAATACATTTTGTTTTTCTGGTTTCCCTGTTTGCAACCCAACTAACAATTCTCCTCCTAGGATTAGTGAAGGTTTGTAATATCATTCAAAACCCAGTAATTTTCCCACTGGTCCGGGAGTTTCCCAGAATTTTCTGCCAAAGATTATTTTGGCATCTCATAGCGTTTTTTAATTTTCCGTCATTGGTATCATCAACAACAACAAAAAGTTTCTTGAGCTAATAAGGAAAATACTGAATAAAGATAATAAAGACATAATCATGTGATGGGTAAAAGTTCAGACAGTCTTTAAGAGAGCAGTATTTTCCTCACATCAAAAACACACCGAAGATCTGGGAAAGGGGTGGGGGTGAGGGTAGCACTGCTTTGAGAGAAGCCAGCACCTCCCTACAATCAATGCCAGAACAGCTCAGAGAAAACGGGATTGCTGGAGGAGTTGGGCTGGGGGAGGGCAGGAAAAGTGAGACCCTATAGGGCAGGAACATTCCACAAAGAACATTCCACAAAATTTATTTGTATGTTAGACCTGTGATCTAACAGAGGGCCATGTTGCCCCTCGATGACATTTATCAATGTCTGGAAATATCTTTGGTTGTCACAGCCAAAGGGACAGAGCTATGGCCATCTAGACAGTAGAGGCCAGGGATGCTGCTAAACTTTCTTTTTACTTTCCTTCCTTTCTTCCCTTCCTACCTTCATTCCTTCTTTCCTTTTCTTCTTCTTCTTCCTCCTCCTCCTCCTCCTCCTCCTCCTCCTCCTTCTTCTTCTCTCTCCCTCTCCCTCTCCCTCTCCCTCTCCCTCTCCCTCTCCCTCTTTCCCTCCCTCTCTCTCTCTCTCTCTCTCTCTCTCTCTGTACTGGGGATTGAACTAAGAGGCACTCTACCCTGAGCTACACCCCCAGCCCTTTTTATTTTGACACAAGGTCTCACCAAGTTTCTGGGGTTGGCCTTAAACTGCAGTCCTGCTGTCTTAGCCTCCTAAGTAGCTGGGATTACACTGGGCCATCCTGACATACTACGGAAGTTGAAAAACCTATGTTAGAGCAAACTTGGGGTGGTAATGGGGCAAGAGCAAGGGAATCTTCAACATAGGTGTAAAAAAACAAGGAAGGTGATAAATTTGAGGCAGAGAAGAGGAAAGTAAGGAGGTACATAGAGGCTTTATTGAAATCTGTAGATCTCCCACCCATTCCAAGACTCCAAAAAATTAGCTCTTAGAAGCATAAATGGCCCAGAGACCCGGGCCACGTCCATTGCTGCCCTGGGAGTGGATGCTCGGGCTGGGTGGAGGGGAGGGAGCCGCTGCTCTTCCTCATTAGTGTGTCCACTGTGGACATGTGCTAGAGTAAAGATCGCTAAGAAGGAATGAGAACAGGTGACCTGCGAGCAAAGTCATCAGGCACGGAGGCGAGGTGACCCTGCCTGTGTCCGTGGGTTCTGCAACCCAGATTCGACTAACTGCAGATAAAAAATATTGGGGGAAAATTGCATCTGTACAAAACAGGTATAAATTATTTTCTCTTCATTATTCCCCAAACAATACAGTATAGCAACTATTTACATAGCATCTACCTTGTTTTCAGAATTATAAGGACTCTAAAAGATGACCAGAGGTATACAGGAGGGTGTGTATAGGTTATATGCAAATGCCACACCATTTTATATGAGGGATTTGAGCATCCACGGACTTTGGTATCCATGGGGGCTCCTGGGACCATCCTCTGAGGATTCTGGGGTCAACTCTACTGTGAAGGAGTATGGCGGGGGCATCTGTTGGCCATGAGGGTGCAGAGGAGCCTTTGTAAATGAGGGAGGTCATTTAACTAAAAGGCAATTATAGTCAAAAAGGCTGTAAACATAGACTCCTGATTATATGATTAAATGATGCTAGATATCTAGGTGGAAAGATCTCTGAAGGGACAGAGAAAAGTTATATTCCCCCTGCCCTGAAACACACTCTGGGCTCTGTTCCCCCATTCTCAGTGGGGGCCAGTTTAACCTCCCAGTGCTTGGGCCCATATCTTGGGTCATCCTGGACTCCTCTCTTTCTCACAGTTCCCAATGAATCTGTTCTTACATTCCGCTGGTTCATAGCTTTCAGATTATATCCAGAATCCAACCCTTTCTCAGTACAAGACATCTGTGTCTCCTGCCTGGCTGAATCCAGTAGTTTGCTAACTGGTCTAGCATCTGTCCTCACTCCCTGTGGTCTATTCTAAACATAGCAGCTAGCATAATTCTTATAAAAGCTATGTTAGATCACATTCCTCCTTTGTTCAAAACCTCTTGATGATTCCCCACTGCACTCCAGAGTCAAAGCCAAAGTCCTCGCTAGAAACAACAGGTATTGCACAATCTGCCTCCCCTGCATTAACTCCCACCTTGCCCCCAGCACATGCTTCCTCCGGGCCTTTGCACAGGTTGCTTGCTCCCCTTGTCTGCATTGCTCCTCCTCCTCATACCCACAGGGCTAACTCCTCCACACTGTGAGTCTCTGCTGAGATGCCCTAAAGCACACCCTGACCACCCAACTCCACATTACAACCTCTTCCTCCCCACATATTCCCTGACCCAGTCCCTGCATCCTTTTTTTTTCATAGTACTTTTTACTATTTTCCATACACTATATATATAATGGGCTTAATTATTCATTGTTTACCTCCCCCAGTTAGAATATACACTCTTAGTGGTAAACATTTTGGTCTTCTTTGTTCATTGATGTATCCAAACATCCAGTGAAATGCTTAGCCTATATATGTGGTGTGTGTGTGTGTGTGTGTGTGTGTGTGCGTGTGCATGCATACATGAATCATAGAACCATAGCTATTCATTCCATTGCTATGGTATTTTATTTCATTTATTTTTAATTTTTTACTGGTGCATTATAATTGTACATCATTGTGGTGGCATTTTATAAGTTAATATTTTAACAAAATCTTATAACGGTGTCATGACAAACACAATTATATTGCATCACATTTGTCAATCAAATTATTGTTTTCAATATAAACATTTTAAATACAGAAGTTTGTTAACTCTACTTAGGCATCAGCTCATTTTTAAAAAAATAATGAGGTCCCTTTAAAAACAAAAGCAGTTGGTACTTGATGTACAGTTTCTCTTACTAACAAATAACCCAGATGGTGGAACATTTAGAATCAACAAGCTCCAAAACAGGGAGGCATAATTTTGTTTTGTTTGAGAGCTGCTTTTTGCACATAACATAGGGTAATATCAGAAGGCCCATGAAGCAATCAGATATATCTAAAGGATGAGAACAGTATGTTCAACCATTCTGACAGGCAGACAGTCCCTCCTTCCCCCAAACCATTCTAGAAGGAAGTGTGCAGGCCAGCCAGC
Source organism: Glis glis (assembly GCA_004027185.1). NCBI lineage: Eukaryota > Metazoa > Chordata > Mammalia > Rodentia > Gliridae > Glis > Glis glis. The sequence continues at coordinate 7,962 of PVJS01042477.1, read as the reverse complement.
AATGAGCAGCTGTGGGAATTCCCCCTTCCCTGTGGTCTCCTTTGCAGATGAGCTTCATCAGGGTTAAAGATAGGTCATCCCCATACACGGATTCCTTAACTTCATCTAGGATTCTTGGGAAATAGAATTTTGGGAATGGGTGAAATGAACTTTAGTTCTTTCCAAACAATCTACATGTAATTTAAAACAAGTGGCATTAAAAAATTCCCCGAATTTAAATCCTGCTGTTTCATAGTGTTGCCAATAGATGGCAGCACACTACTCATCTTCACCAACAGGCGTTTCAACCTACTTTTCCTGGTGAATGTCCGCTGAAAACTGGGCTGGTTTCTTCAGCTCCTCTGCAGCCCTCCAGTAATCAGGAAGCAATCTGAGGTGTGCAATAAAATCTTGGGTTTTTCCCCCCTTCTTTCTCTAGAGAGAGCCTCTTAGTGACCTCAAACCACAATCGCTAAATCAACTGTGGTACTGTGACCTGGAAAAAACAGCCAGGAAACTCAAGACAAAACAAAACAAAACAAAACAACAAAACAAAAACGATCCTTCGCAAGGGAGAACAAGACCATGGTGAGCAGGTAATTGGAAAACTAATTTGGAGACTCATCATATTCAGGAGAGTCAAAAATCGAAGGGAACGTGTTTGTGTACGTGTGTGTGTGTGTGTGTGTGTGTGTGTGTGTGTGAGAATTGCTTTTCCAGGCTCACTCTACTATATCCAAACAAACACTACTAAGAGCCCTAACATGGACATGCTTGAGTGAGCATTCCCGCCTCACTGCGGTTCCTTCCACTTCAGAGCATCTCTGATCATGACTAGAAAAGGTCCCAAGAGATTGAAATTATCTTCTTTAGATACTAGGCTAATAGCTATATGTATTTTTTTTAAAGTCAATCAACCAACCAAACAAAAAGTCCTTCATGTTAGCGAAAATATTTTGTAACAGAAAGGAAACCAAAACCTATTGAACTTGGCTCGCTAAAACCGCTCAAACTACAGATCACCATCGATTTGTGCTTGGGAAATATACAGACCTTAACTATACAGGTCATAATAGGCATTGCATTACAGGATGGAATGGGAGTGCGTCACAGCATACAGGATTCTAAGGTAAAATGTCTTGCTATGAATCATGACCAAAATAAACTTCAGTTTACTCTGCTGTGGAGAGCTGTGTCTGCCCTTAACCTTTATATTGTATTTCCTATAGTCCAACACCAACAAGCTCCTCTCTATCAAAAAATCTAACAAGTAGATTTTTTTTCTTTGGAATTGAACCCAGGGGTGTTCCAAACCTCTGAGCTACACCCACAGACCTAGTTTATTTTTTATTTTGAAACAAGGTCTCAAGTCGGACGTGGTGGTGCACGCTTGTAACCCCAGTACTTGGGAGGCTGAGACAGGAGGATCGCAGGTTCGTGGCCAGCATCAGCTACTTAGTGAGGCCCTCCGCAACTTAGTGAGACCGTGTTTCAAAATAAAGAATAAAAAAATAGGGCTGGGGGTGTAGCTTGGAGGTAGAAGGCGTCTGGGTGTAATCCCCAGTACTACAAAAAAAAAAAAAAGAAAGAAACAAGGTCTCATTAAGTTGCTGAGGCTGACCACGAATCTGCGATCCTCCTGTCTCAGCCACCCAAGTACTGGGATTACAGGTATGTGCCACCATGCTCGGCTAACAAATAGGATTTGAGATGGGTGTGAGTGGCAACCTGAATGAAACGTCTCCCAATGCTGGTGCGTGGATAGGGAGATTTAGTTAACTTGTCATCATCATTCTCACGCAGTTATGATTTCCTAAGACAATCCCAATTTCTGACACTCTAACCTATTCTTCTGTAAGCACATCCATTCTTAGGATGTTGTATGTTCTAAATTCCAGTTTGGAAAAACCTAGCCCCCGGTGAAACCTGGGGTCAAAACTTCAATATACAAGGGAGCTGGGCAGGTGAAATAAGTGAGTGAAGTAGGCCAGGAGTAGCAAAGGGTTAAAAATAGATTTTTTTAAAAATAGGAAATGCATAATTCTTGATAAGTCACATCAAAGAAGGAACTATGAAAACGATATTGTATGGGCAGAAATGGGCCCTGCTATGAACCAAATTCTATCCCCCACTACCTCAATCCATGTATTAAAGCTCTGATCTCCAGTGTTTGGAACTATAGGGTCTTTAGGAGGTAATTAAAGTTAAGTGAGATTGTAAAGGTGAGGGCCTCCCTCTCCCTGTCTCTCCACAAGTGCCAGAAAGACTGTGTAAGCACCTTTGGAGAAGGCAGATGTCTTCAAACCAGGAAGAAAGCCTTTATCAGGAACCAAATAGGCCAGCATCTCGATCTTTGAGTTCCCAGCCTCTGGACCCATGGGAAATAAACTTCTATTGCTTATGCAGCCTGTAGTATTTGTTATAGCAACTTGAGCTGACTGATACAAGGCCTAAAGCCCAGATTGCAATCTCCACTCCAGTTTTCCTTCAGGTTGAATGAAGCACAACCTCGTGGATTAAATATCAGAAGCCGTGGAGGAACCACACTTGGTGGCACACACTTGTAATCCCAGTACTTGGGAGGCTGAGACTAGAGGATCCGGGCTCATGGCCAGCCTCAGCTACTAAGTGAGGCCCTCTGCATCTTAGTGAGATCCTGTTTCAAAATAAAGAATAAAAAATAGGGCTGGGGTGTAGCTTGGAGGCAGAATGCCCCTGGGTTCAATCCCCAGTACCACAAAAAATAAAAATAAAAATAAGCCATGGAGGTATCAATCCTCAAACTGCTTTGAGGTCTCAGTACAACTGTGACAGGGTAACTTTTCATGAAACAAATATTTCACGGTATATAATCAGAACTAGTTTGTGAGTAAAATGGGCAAAAGAGCAGCTACTTGGGAAGCACAGAAAAAAATTGTGACCATTTCCAGAAAAAGAGGTGAGGTCCACAGTTTCAGGATGGGCAGGCTCGTCACCCCCACGCCCTCGGGCCTGCAGAGCAGGAGGCGGGCCGCAGGGCAGAGGCCAGGCCACAGAACTGGGCTTTCAGTTTCCTCTTCCTTTCCTGCTCCGGGTTGTCATCCCTCTGTTCAAATGCACTTCATGCTTTACCTGATTCAATCCTCATGCTGTTCAGAATTTCATTTTTTTCAGCAATTATTTTTTAAGTGTTAACTTTGTACCAAGCAAACACGCAGGTGCTAAGGAACATTAGAGAAGGAGACATGAGAATTCTGTGTTCGCGGCACTACTGTCCTACTTGGGTGAGACAGACAACAGACATAATTAAGGAAAGAATGTGGTGCGTTAGGGAGCTGTGGTGCATTGATTGGCAGTATTGTCTGAGAATATTCGGTTCTGCTATAGAAGAAAACAACTGAGACGGATGAGACTCAGACTTAAGCATATGTAAGTAAAGTAGTACCATGCTAGAATGAGTATGTGTCAGAAAGATCAAGCCGAGCCTATATATAGGAACATGGATAAGACAGAAAGGCAGGGCCGGGATACCTGATATTCACCGCACCATAATATATGTCAGGCACTCAGTATGCATGAGTTCTTTATTTGGCCACTCATTTGTAAAATGTGTTCTGACTGACTGCGAGTGACCTTTACTCAGAAGCACAAATAGAATCCTCGCTGCTCAGCAGGCTAATTGGCGAGCAACAGCCATGGCTGCGGACTGGCTCCAGCCACCTTTTTTTGTCCGTTGAGACCGCCTGGTCACATTCAGCTCTGTTCCTAGTGCCTATAAGGGCAAGCTGGGGTGGTAAAGAAACAGGCAGCTGAGCATTGCTGTCGCCGCGGCCCAGGGACTATGGCTCCCTTACCATTTATGCGCTACATTAAGCATGTGAATTTGTCCCACTGCTCTCCCAGCGTGGGTTTTAAACTTATTTAATAAGCCATGTGATTTGATCATCTTAATTTGATCTGGAAGAGCTTGACTGGTTGTGGACCTAGAGGCTGCTGTGGCCGTGAAATCACTTCCCATGTGGTAAAGATAAAAGTGTTAACACATCACATATAAACATGGGGGGAGACGGGAGTGCTGGAGATGGGCTTCCATTTTAAGCAGCGGTCAGGGACGTCTAAGCAAAGGCTTAAAGGAGGCGAGAGATCAAAACAGGCAGCTGTCACTAGGAAGCGCGAGTGCAGAGAGCCTCAGCTGTGCTCTCGGTCAGGTCAGCCTGGGAACAGGAAGGTGAGCAGGGCAGCAGGAGCTGAAGTCAGGGGTAAGGAAGGACCAGTGCCTACAGGTCCCAGGGGTCATTGTAAGAACTTTGGCTTTTATTCTAAGATGGTTTCCCATCCGACAGTTTGGACAGAAGAGTGGTTGAGTCTATATTTTTAAGTGATAGGTCCGAATACTGGAAGGGAATAGGAAAAGAGTGTGGAAGTCAAGAGACTACTGCAATGATCCAGGCAGACGGGTGGATGGTGGCTCTGAGCAAGGTGGTAGCCGTAGAGGCGATGGGAAGTGAGGAGACCTGGATGTTTTGACAGTAGGACCGACAGGATTGCACTGGGTTGGGTGTGGGGGAGGGGGAAAGGGAGGGGTCAGTGGTGAATCCAAGGATTTAGGTTTTAGCAACAGGAAAGATAGAGGTGTCGTGGGCGCAGGAGGAAATTCTCAGGAGGAGAAGTTAGTACCATTTACGACGAAGGAACTGAAACTTAAATAACATCCAAGCTCACAGAGGAAATGAGTTGTTCAAACCAAGAATCAATTCAAGCTAGGTCATATCCAGGCGCATGGGCTTCTGTCCCTCGGGCCCCTGAGGGCTTCTGTCCCTTGGGCTTAGTACCCAGGACGCAATGGGCGCGGAGTGGATGGGACTGTTGATTCGAGCTGCCATGGGGATCAAAGATTCCATGGGGAACATTTACAGCTTGGCCTTTAAGGATGACCAGGAAAGGAAGAAAGGAGGATATTGGAGACAGACAGCAAGGAGCATGAACATGACTGAAAAGCTTATAGTGCAGGGAAAATTCAGAGAATCACAAAGACATCATCATATCCAAAGGTTGGGTTACAGCATCTCAGTAATTTTATTTTAACTCAAGTGCTATCAGAAAAGTCTAATAACATCAACTTCTCTTTCATATGGAGCCAGGGCATTATGCAGGGGCCAACGAATAGCAAGGTTTTTATTTTCAGATGAGAGAGTGTCTCTTAAACATATGTTTTCTCCTGTGACTGTTAGGAATGCGTGTCTCACAGAGACCACCAGAGCCATGAGGAAACAGACAAATCCTAATGCTCAGAGCTTATTAAACCAATTGCAAACCAATATCCCAGGTCAGCAAATGTGAATACTGATTGAGCAAGCCTGGAAAGAAGCCCGAGACTCTGCATTTCTAACAGATTCCTAACTGATGCTGACCCTGCTGGTCTGTGGACGACATTTTACATAGCAAGATCCCAAACCTTTGTAAAGTGCACCAAAGTTAAGGTCACATAATAGAAAGGCCTAGAGATCAGACTTGGATTCTAGTCTTGGATATTAAGTAAGTTGCATTGTTTGGAAGTGAACTCATTATTTTGGAGGAGGGAAAGGTATCAAGTTTAGTTAGTGGAGCTGGAAAACAAAGTCAGAGAAATCAGAAGGGCATGTTTAGGTCACTAAGACCTTGAGATAAAAAGAGACAAAATGAGAAGGAGGAGGAAGAATTTGCAAAATATTTACCTTTCTGCCACCACCAGAGCAGGAAGAGCCAAGAGTCCAGTTGGAGTTTGAGCCTTGGAGCCGAAGGACAGTCTGACACTGACTTGAGCAGGACTGTGGCCTCAGTGATGGGCGCCCTCTCAGACTAAAGATGTCATAAAGGGAAGAAAATTAGTGCCCATCAGAAGTGGAGAAACTTGTTCCCTAGCTGGGTATACTTTGAGAAAGTTCCCATAAGTATTTGGGTTGTGTTTGTGTAGCAGACAAAGGGTGAGACCATGAGAGGAAGAATTTAATTATGCAAAGAGATGTCTGTGAAGTTCTGAGCTCCAGCAAACCGAACCTGTGTGACTTCGGTTAGAATCAGTGGATGTAACTCAATGATGGGAATCCATGTTCCCTCACCTGTTTTCTCTTCTGCTATCTCTGCATGAAAGGAAATCCACAGATAGGTAGCTCCTGCCACTTATTAGCTAAGCGAGTAAGGACCCTAAACTGCATCTCAGAGTCATCATTGGACCAAAATGGTGAATGATTTTCAACATTGTCTAGCATTTATAGGCACGGTCTTGGGAGTCAGACTTCTAGAGTTTGAATCAAAGCTCCACCACATGTAGCAATGTGACCTTGGACAAGTTACTTCACCTCTCTGTGCCTCAGTTTACTCATCTCTGAAAGTGTGGATACTAGTGGTATGTATACCTCATATCCTTGTTATGAAGATTAAGCTAAGAGCTGTATGAGGGAGGGAGGGAGGGAGCATGCACGAGCTGAGGCTGGCCACGAACCTGGATCCTCCGGTCTCCGCCTCCCAAAGTACTGGGATTACAAGCATGCGCCACCACGCCCGGCGATCTCTCAGTAATTTAACAAAGAAACATGGTGGGGTATTTTAAGCACAGACCCCCCCCCCACACACACACACCCTTCAGCTCACAGTAGAAGAGGCAGGCTGAGTTCTGAAATTGATTCACTGGCAGACAGGTTCATAGTCGCAGGATAAGGAGGGGGGATGCAACTCAGAACTCATCTGTGTACATACAGTACTTATTTGCACAATAAACACACAATCAAAACCTTTTAGTCACATTTTGAGCAATAATTGGATTAGATACCAGGGTAATACATATTGAAATATTGCTAAAATAGGACCCTGTATTCAAGTGAGACATTCTATAAGACAGCTTTATCGAATTGCAAAGTGACATTTCAGAGCCCTGAAGAGGGGCGTCGCCTGCCGCTGCTGACACACCTGAGCTGTGCAATGAGGCCAGTTCAGGAAGGTGGGAAGACACTAGACGCTGGAATGAGCCAAGGCCTGCTGCCTGGTGAACAGCTCCTCCCTCCTCCTGCCTTCCAGTCTCTCTGCCGGGTCCATCTGGGCAGAACCCAATGAAAAGCCAACACAGGCAAACTAGGGTTTTCAGAGTGCCAGCCCAACATCACAAAATTGAGTATAAATAGCTTGGTTTGGAGCTGAGCGCCAATAGCGCATTAACCTCTAGAAGCACTAAAATGGCAATATCAACATCTTCATCAAAGGGCAGATTAGATTCTACATGTCAAAGTCCTTACAAAATGGGCTCTGCATTGAAAAGTAGCATTGAGAAAGGCTATATAAAGTGTCATGTGGGCTGATAGTAGAGATTTAATTGTATGCATAGGACTTTAATGCTCTGCAAAATGGAAAAGAACTTGGCACATTGGAGGAACCTCAGAAGGTCGGTGTGGCCAAAGTGCAAGGAGGAGTTTTGGTGAGGCTGGAGAGAAGCCAGAGCCTGCCTGTGTTTGGATTTTATTCTAAGGTCAGCAGGAAACCTTTGCAGGATTTAAACAGTAGAGTGACATATTCCGCTTTGACTTTCATGTGAAAAATGGATGACATAACAGAAGTGGATGGAGGAGTTTAATTAAGAGACCACTGCAGTGGCCCAAGCAGTGTCACTGTGTGTCATCTCCAAGAGCGAGCGGACATTCACATGAAGAGAGAACTTATGATGACTTGGACAGAGACAAAAGTGGTGAAGATAGATGGAGTTAGATTGGATTAATTCTGAAGGTCTGATCTGCAAGCTTTCATTGCTGGTTACATGTAGAGGAGGAGGATGCTGGGTTCCTGGCTTGAGAAACTGTGTGGATGGACAAAGAAGGCATTTCTGGAAGAAAGGACAGATGGCGACAAGAGAAAAAATGAAGGAGGGGAGGTCAGAATGGATGTCCAGAGTAAAAGGCATGGTGCAACCAATCAGTATGTGCAACACTGAAAAGAACTACATTCTAAAACACACACACACACACACACACACACACA
>PVJS01042476.1:0-17494 GCA_004027185.1 Glis glis | reverse complement strand
TGGCTGTACTAACTTTCAATCCCACCGACAATGTAGAAGAGTTCCTATTTCCCCCATCCTTGCCAGCATTTATTGTAGTTTGACTTCTTGATGATTGCCATTCTGATTGGAGTTAGATGGAATCTCAGTGTAGTTTTGATTTGTATCTCCCTGACTGCTAATGATGTTGAACATTTTTTCATGTATTTATTGGCCATGTGTATTTCTTTTTTGTGAAGTATTTATTTAAGTCAATTGTCCATTTCTTGATTGGGTTATCTGTTTTTTAGTGTTAAGTCTTCTAAGTAGTTTGTATATTCTAGATATTAGTTCTCTATTAGAGGAATACGAACATGTTTTTGTCTGTCTCAACTATTCGCATTTTTAAGGAAAGATTCATTATTAAAAATTACATATGAAAGGCTAATTGTCTCAGCACCATGTATTTAATACTAGATGCCCTCACCACTGATCTGAATGCCATCTTGATTGTATTTCAAGTTTCCACACATTCAGAAATCTGTTTCTGTTTACTCTGTCCTTATTTTCTTGCTCTACCTCTGCGCCAAAAATTAAAATGTCTCAATTCCTATAGTTTTCTAATAAGTCTTAATATCTGGAAACACAATTGCTAGCCTTGTTCTGGCTACACTTATACATGTCATATGATTTACTGTTCACATTTTAGAAACAGCTTTTTTGGATTTTGATTGTAATTGCATTAAATTTATGAGTTATATTATGAGCTATTAGATATCTTAATGATATACCGCTATTGATATTTGTAATTTAATAAAACTATCTCTATTTTGATTTATTAATTTTTATACCTTACCTCAATAATTTCATAACTCGTTCAATAAACTGAAGAGATGTATTTTGTCAAATTTAGTTGTATTCACTTTTAAATTTTTTGTGGCAACAATAAATAAGTTATTTTAAGTATTACATGTTCTTGTAATGTTGCTAGTAGAAAAAATGAACTTGTTGTTTAATTAATCTTAAATCCAGTGAACTGATAAAGTCAATGATTTGTTAAATACTTTCCTACATCATTTAAGATAAATATATAGTTTTAGATTTATTTATTTGTGGGTGCGAGTAAATTATAATAAAATATTTTCTTATGTTAAACCATCTTTGAATTCCTGGAACAAACCCAGGTTTATCATGATTTATTATTATTATCTTTTAGTTTTTGGAGGACTTTCTTTATTAGAATTTTTGCATCAATGTTCAGGAATGATTTCTTTTCACTTCCTACCTGTATATTTTTAAGGCAATTACATACAAATGATCGTGATCCAATAGAAAGTATTTTATTCTACAGATTATTTGTTCTTTTATTTTCTCTTCATTTTCTTCCCTGTGGTACTGGGGATTGAACCTAAGGTCTCAGGAATGCTAGGCAAGTGTTCTACCATTGAGCTATACCCTCAGCCTTGTAGATTACTTTTTAAACCTTCTTAAAGAGCAATATGGTAAGAATTGTGGTCTCTGAACATTAGGAATGCTTCTTTGTTGTTTTTAAAGGAATTCACCAAAATTTTCCTTTTTTATATTTTCTTTAATCCTAAAGCTATTTTCCTTACATTTCATAGCTTTCTTTCCCTCCCTGATCTCTCCTAGCACTCACAGACTATACAATTCATTTATTACTTATACATAATTTTCTGTATTTTTGTATTATTATTTAGGTTATAGTTTATTTTGTGCTTCTCATGTTTTTCTCAAATGTAAACTCTTTTATTCACATCTTATATTATGGAGACTTGCTTTGTATCTTTTAGGAGTCAATAGTTATTTTTAGTTTTGATCTGATTTTTATTAAGGAAAATATTACTTAAAATAATAGTTTGGTGATCTAAGTATTTTGTGAAAATTCTAAATATATTTTTAGTTCATCAGTTTTTAAAATTTTGGTTTTCATATCATCTTTTTTTTGTGGAACTGGGGATAGAACCCAGGGGAAATCTACCTCTGAGCTACACCCCCGACCCTATTTTTAATTTTTTTTTTTATTTTGAAACAGGCTCTCACTAAGTTGCGGAGGGCCTCACTAAGTAGCTGAGGCTGGCCACGAACCTGCAATCCTCCAGTCTCAGCCTCCCAAGTACTGGGATTACAAGCGTGCGCCACCACGCCCAGCTTCATATTATCTTTTACTTTCACTTTTGCACATCTCTACCTCTCCATCACTCTCTTCCCTGTCCCAGAGATTATTGGCTGACACTTGCAAGTGGTCAGCTTTCCCAGGTTATTGATTGGGTCACTGAGGTAAGTGTCAGAGGAATAAAAGATGTTTTGGGCTACAACATCTCATTGTTCTCATCCTCCCTGCCATATTCACTTGTTTCTCAATGCATGATGGTCAACAAAATTTCAATGAGCCCCAAACAGCTTCTGAAGGTAGATCAAGTCCTTTCACTTTAAAAGGCAACACAAATCTTCCTAGTGGGAAAATAAATGATTGAATCTCAGCTCATTCCAAATGAATTAGAGTTGGCAGGCTTGGGTGTCTGGAGCTGACTGGCAGTACTTGATGCTAAAATGTAGCTCCTTGTAGTAGTTATAATAAATTAAGGCTTCTGTCAGAGGCTGAAGTCGTGAAAGTTAAATGAAAAAAAATATACTGCTACCTTTTATATTTTGGGCTCTGAGAGTAATTTTGGTCTTCAGCAGGTTGACAGAACAAAATAGACAAACCCAATATTTTAGGAAACGGTGCCAAATTTCATGTGTAGAAGCCTGTGAGTGTCTTGCATTAAGCCGTGAGTTATGGCAGCAAAGGCCGAGGAGGTAAGAAATGGCATATATCTTGAGGTCTGCAGGGCAGGCAGGTTCCACAGTTCCCTCTTTTGAATGACAACATCGTCCAGCTTCCCAGTGAGCAGCATGCTGGTGTGTTTCTCTTCCTACTCTTTTCTGAATAATATGAAGGTGTTGTTAATTTAAAAACTGTCACTCACCGGGCAATGAAAATATTTTTCAGTTAAAAGTCCAGTGACAGGCAGAAGACAATAACAGCAATAGGCACTCTGAGACAGGTGATAATTTTCTTTGTCTAATTATCATTATTTTTTCTACCTGGAGAAATGTAAAAAGCCTACAGAACAATACATGCCTTGGTAAGGTATGCTTTGTATAAAGTGGCATTCCACATCGACTCTCTCTAATACTTGCCTTTAATTTTTAAATTATTTTGCCTAGTGTTCTTTAGCTTATATATTTATTTATATTTCATATTTTTATTGATGCATTGTAATTAGACATCTTAGTGAGGTTCAAAGTCATAACTAGGTCATTTAGTGGTCTCATTCATAGTTGGAACACTTTTTCTGGGATTAGTGTTTTTGTCTATTCATCCATTTTTTCTTTGTTACTGTGACCACATTATTTAAATGGGGGAAAACCTAAGGGTAAGCCGGAAGTAGTTTCAGGGTCTTAGTGTTCTGAAATGGAATATCTTTTGACTCCCCACTTCTCTTTCCTGGTAGATTTCATAGAGTCCAGGACTCTCGCTGCTACAGAGCACCACAGAAACAGGAAACTTCCCAGACGTCTTCCAGTGTCTTTAGTAGTCCATTTGCCAATGTACTGGAAATAATTTAAATGATGTGACTTACTTGTTTTTCCAGTTATTATTTCTTAAATTGTGACAGATTAAGTGGGCACCTTCTGGCTTCAGATGGAGAACCTGAAATATTAGCAGCAGTAACAATCTAGAATCTTACTTTAAAAACCTGAGAATGGTTCAGATAACTTGACTTTATAATTACCACAAAACCAATACCAACAGAAACTGGTAAGAGTTCATATAGCTTCTGGTGCTGGGTATTAAAGGGCATGTAAATAGAGATTAATTTCCTGACTTCTGAGGCTAATCCAAGTAGAGCCGATGCTGCAGAAACAATATGGAAACAGAAAGTATAAAGAAAGCAGATCTATTGCAAATGTGACTTAAATCTCATTATATTTTGAATATTCAGTGGAAATCTCCCAAGGTTTCAGTTTCTCTTTGGGAGTAAAATGGGTTTTTAAAAGTGTATCCATCTATGCTGCTAAAGTATCGTTTACTAACAAATGATTGCAGCTGCATCCCAGTGGCCTCAAAGAGTTTTAATGTTGGTTCCAGATGTGCTTAATTTATTTCCAGGGTATAATGTTTGCCATGGGAGGCTTGGGTGATTTTTCTCACTTATCAATGCCAATTTCTTGGAGGTAGGTACAATTTTAGTCCTCTTCTTGATGGAGAAACAAAACAGGATAATATTATGGCTTCATTAATATCAAATAAGAAGCCCTTAACAATCCTGGGGAAAATATGACGTCTAGTTTGTACTTTATGAGCTTACACATCTAGACTTATGTTCCTGAAAGCATTTTTCAGGACTCCTCTGGCCAGTATTCAATTTTATACAAATAGTGATGTTTGACAGGAACTTTAAAAATTTAGAATTTTGAAAATTGCCCTCTACGCTTAGTTTTCAAAAACTCCAGCAGTTGATTTGTTATAAAATATTAAGAGGATGAAATGAATCTAATTATTAACTGCTTGAAGAACCACTGAACTGTAGCTGTTCACATTCTTTGGATATTGAATATGAATAATAATATAAGGTATTTATTACAGAGCACTCATCAATGTAAAATTCATAATGTATCTAGAGCAATTGTGAGTAGTTATTAAAGCGACTTTGGTGATGTGCAAACTTGGTAATAGGATTTTAAGAGATTTTTCATGAATATAAATCAAGTTGTTGAAGATATTCAAGTGTGTTCAATTGAGCTTAAATACTTACTAAAATAGATCGTCTAAACTAACATGTGTCAGAATGATCAGCTTGTGAATGATCACAGTGTCAGCACTGGAATGTAGATCCTGGTATTGTGTCCTACATTTTTGGTACTCTTTGTAAAATAGCTTATTAATCCTTTTAAGAATGAATGCTATTATCCCAATACCCAAGTAACTCTGTTTTGGAAGAGCTTATACACTGAATTCCTTATTTCTAGTACCAAAATTACAAGAGTGTTAATCTCCCCCAAAGGGTTAAATACTTACAACAATGACTAAAACAAGAATTATAAAAATTATCTTTCAAAATATTTTATTATCCTTAGAAAAGGAAACACATTTTATTTCTTTTACATTCGTCAGGAAATCCTTATAATAATCCATACATTGTTTATATGTATTTGTCAAGGATAAACAGTGTTTCAAGGTGTATTGCATCCAATATCTGATTAGTACAAGTAATTAGTAAAATGTTGAAACACTTCTTATTTTTGGAAGTAAATTTCTCATGTGATACAATTAGAATATTTTGGTAGAATTTAAGATGATGAGGGCTGAGAATTTTGACTATTTTATTCACTGAGGTAATTCAGTTCCCTCCTAGAACATTGCTGGTCATACAGTAGTAGGTACTAAATAAATATGAGAAAAATATGATAAAGAAAATGTGAATTAGATATGTCGAATAAGTGAGTGAATGGTAGAGAATGTTTCCTAAACATAGCTCACAGAGATTTTAAGTTAATATTAAATATCTGACTAAAATATTGGTTATTCAAGTTTAGATTAAATAACCTGTGATTTTCAGCTTTTTAAAGCATTTTTTGTCTTGTTAGTAATCTTGTCTTATTTGGAAAAAATGATCAACTGCAGTTATTTTTAGTTACTATAAATAGGCAACTCACATTTAGGTCACTTGCAAATTAATCAGATATTTTACTCCAGAACTTTATGTTGAAGGGAATGAAGCCTACGGTAAAAGGAGATACCCTAGCAACATGTCCACTGGGTCACACAGTTTGCTAGTTTTCTAAATGAATGTATTGTAGTCATGTCTTAGTATGCTTCCTGTTGCTGTGACAAAATATCTGAGACTGGGTAATTTATACAGGGAAGAAATTTGCTTGGCTCATAGTAGTGGAAGTCCAAGAGCATGGCATATGTGTAAGAGAGAGTGAGGGGAAACGCCAGGCTCACTTTTGAATAACCTCCTTTCACAGTAACCAATACAGTCCTGTAAGACTTAGCTCACATCAAGACCTAATGACTTAAATGCCTCATTACCTCTCAGTGCATTATGCTGGGAATCAAATTTCAACATGAGTACTGCAGGGGCAAACCATATTCAAACCATGGAGAATTTTAACTGCAATTAGTTAATATCAATGTTCCTGTATATTATCATCGTTTCTCTCTCCCGGTCCTGAGGACTGAACCCGGGAGCATTCTACCTCCAGTCTACTCCTCAGCCCTCATTATTTTTTATTTTGAAACAGGGTCTGTCTATGTTGCTGAGGGCCTTGCTAAATTGTTGAGGCTGGTTGCAAACCTGCCATCCTCCTGTCTCAGCCTCCCAAGTACTGGGATTACAGGAATGCTCCACCAGGTCCAGCTCTCCTCATTCCTCTTTATTCACAACTTCATTATTATTATTATTATTATTATTATTTGGCCAGATGGTCCTGGAGTGGTGAAGGGCATGTTTCAGACCAGGCCACAGGGAAACTCCTGTAAACTCCTGCATATTTACATAGTTCCAGTCTCCTCTCTGTTACTAGCTGTCTAGGTATAGTTGTGATATTCCAAATGCCCATTGGGCTGATTTGCCCAGGTGGGTAGGACCAGAGGTCTTATCATGATATGAACATGTTTTATAAGATTTGGCACCAGAAATGATGAGAAACAAGGTGTGAAGTATATAAATTCAAAATCCAGTTTGTAGAAAATATTTCCAATCAACGGATGTTTAAAACTGCAAGTGGAGAATACAACTAACATTGACATTCAGTGAAAATGGAAGTTCACTCCTTCTATTCTCCATGAATATACTCAAAAGTGCATTTTATAGAACTCAAAGGTACCCTACGTTATTTTTATTTTTGATGGGGATTTTGCAAAATAGAACTTATCAAACTTTCTATGTGGCAGTACACGCACTTCTATCAGTTCTGCAGATGATGATTATGTCTATGTTGACCTTTTCTGTGTTATACATTTCAACTACTGTTAATAGAAACAAATTTAAAATCCATGTTAGAAATATTGAATCATTTTTTCATTCTTTTTATAGAAGAAGATATTGTCAGATTATTGTTATGTGAAAAAGCAATCAAAACAAATGCAACAAAAAAAACAAAAGAAAAACTTTAAATAGGTCTGCCACAGAGTTTATGAAATGAAAGCCTTATGTATTATTTTTCTGGATTTCATAATGTTTGTGATATTTTTCAGTTTTCTGAGATTTGGTTTTGCTATGACTTTTTATCACGCTAAACAAATATTCATGTTCACACCTAATTTTGCATTCATTATAATCATTTTCTGAAAGAGAAGTACCCAAATTATATATGGTTCAGGTTCCAGAAAAGTGAAATCCATGTCATGACCCAATATTGAACAACCATGGTTGTGTATAGGCACTAGTGTGGGTGTGAAGGGTGTTGGGGGGTAAAGGGTGATAAGATCATGGCGTGGGGGGAGCTACAACTCCATTAGTTGATTTTGCTGGTCTTATTTACTTCTTCTCAAGAGATACAGTGAGAACGTTAGGCTCGTGTATAACATTTGGGTGAGACTTGATACCTTGATGTGCACCTGGAAGCTCATGGAGGCCAAATAGAAATTTTTCTTTGAGATAACCACTTTCTGGAACATGCCTTCATTTGCCATGAAACATTTTCAATTTTGGAGACTTTAATTTTCTCTTTTCTTCCTTGGGCAGGTTTGTGTTTCTGACATGCTGCCTGGAAGAGAGTTTTGATTCTTTTGTGGCTCCCAGCACCCTGACACTGAGGAGCCCTGATCTTGCTGCCTCGCCTGGTGTTGATGCCATCGTTCCTTCCAGGGCCTAGCTCCATGGTTGGTCCTGAGTTTTTTAGCAGTAATCCCCTACAGTTGTTAGCCCAGCACTTTCCTCTAGGATTTCCCCCCTAGAGTTTGGGAAACTCTTTAAAGTTCTGCTAGAAAATGAGTGCAAATGTTTCATCTGCTTTTGGTTTGTGGGTTCTGAGCACATGGCTTCCAAATGTTACATTCAGAATGTGGAATTCAGCAGTTTTCAAGCATTTTGATCAAATCATTGATTTTACCCATTGTCTTCTGTGAATGAGCAATACATGGTGTTTAGCTCTTTTTCAAGCATCTCTCTATCTTCTCCTTATATATTATATCATCTTACTTAGCTGTCATGTTCTTTTCAAAGGCTAGGAGCATTCAGGGTATGTGTGTTTTGAGAAGAAAGGTGAACTCATTAGCTTCGCTTTCTAAATATTTTAATAATATTACTGAAGCCTGGGATGCTGTCTTTATTCAGTGATCTCTCTTGTTTTTCTGCCACAACTTAGCACTTATAGTGAATGGAATACATATTAATAAGCAGGCAGCTTAATAAGACTCAGGTTAATGATGATAATTATTCCTACATGGTGTATGCTGACAGTGTGTGCAAAGATATTCACTCTTCAAAAAAGCCCTAAGGCATTACAGGTAATTCTGACATCTAGCACGTTATCTAAGACGAAGGTTAACAATGCTATGTGATGCTCGGCTTTTCTTTTTCTTTCTTTTTTTAAGTGAACATTTTAATTACCTGGGGATAATATCCATGGTTGGAATTTAGTGAGCAGGCATAGGGCCAATAACTTTTCAGGAGTTTCTTGAGAGCACGTTAGAATTTAACCATTAAAAGTTACAGGCTTGCAAACATAGACACTAGAAATAAATAAGCATAGTCAAGAATTAAGAAAAGGTCAATGTTTTAGCTCAGTGTTTGAGTTACAGTGGGTTCCTAGCTTGAAGCAAATATTTATTTATTTTACTTTTTTTTGTGATAGTGGGGATTGGATTCAGGGGCAGGGGTGCTGGACCTCTGAGCTACAACTCCACCCTTTTAAAATCTTTTAAAAAATTTTTGAAACAGAATCTTGTTAAATTACCATTACCGGCATGTGCTACCATACCTGGTTTGAATATCTATTTTTTGATGGTAAAAGTATTGCATTGTGAAGTTCTGTTTCTTTTATTTTTCATTTTTAAGTCTCTCTCTTCTTTATGTTCCTCTTCATTCACATCTGAAGTATTAATGACAAATGACTGATTAACAGTTCACAGCTACATAATACTATTTTACTCCCTGAATGGATTTCCTTTTCAGATGTATTCAAACCTTAAAATTACAGGAGTATTAAAATCTCAAATCAGACATCTCAAGTAAAACACCAGCCTGGATGTGTCAGGTCCGGTGAAGCTGGCCAAGTGAGGTTGTAGCCATACTGAAAGTGAAGACCTTTAGAAGTGGGGTGGTCATTGCTTGTCTCCAAGAGATTATTTCTACAGAAACATTCTGGCCAAACATTTACTTTTTCAAAAGAAGCTTGAAATCCTGAATTTTGTGAATTCTTCTCATGTTGAAACATCACCCATGAATTCAAGCATTCTCTAGGTTATGCACAACATGTCTAGAGCCAAAAACAGTTCAAGGGCCACATGTTTGTGACTTCTGCTTTGAATGGAAGGAAAGAAATTGTAGTGAATATAATTTATGAACTTCTGCTCCTGAGTTCAAGAAACTGGCAGACCAGTACTTCTTTGGAGATACAATGGAAACATTAGGTCCACGTACAACTTCTGGGTGAGACTTGACACCTCATCTGGAAGCCAGTAATGCATCTGGCAGCCCATGGACGCCATGTGTAATTTTGCTTTGAAATACTGCTGTCTGAAACATGCCTCTGTTTGCTAGAAAGCCAGTGCACTTGTATCCCTCTGCCTTTCGTCATGCTGTTTCATTCTCTCTGGGTCTTATACTACCTTCTTCGCCTTGGGGACCTACTCGCTTTTGATGGACTTGGTTAAATGTCATCTTCCTCCTAAAGTTTTCTCAGTCTCTTCTGTTCCTCCAACCATTTCTCCAGTACCATCCTTCTTTATGGAATGAATCCATTTCCCCACTATGTTGCTAGGGCATCTGGCACGTACAGTAATTAGCACTTATTATAATGTGTACTAAATACCTGTGAATGTGCTGTCTCCTCAGTTACAATGTGAGGTCCATATGGATAGTCCTCCTTTTATTCCTTTATCAGCATCATATTGTTTCTGACCCATCATAGACACCAAGTGCTTGTGAACTGAATAAATGGATCTGCGAATGAGAATTATAAAGCTATTTGAAGGCTTAAGTGTCCTTATAAACCTCTCTTCCCATAGAATGGCTGTGAATATGGAAGTTGTTTGTTATATATTTATTAAATGGGAAATGGATGTGAACCAATAGGATGAGTTATTCTTTGAAGAGTTAAGGAAAGGCACTTAAGACATTCCTAATGAATGCACTCCTTAAATAATTTTCTACTGAGATAAAACCGGTTCTAAAATGCTCTCTGATTCTTAGTCAGTTAAAATTAATAAAAATTATCAAATGTATGTATATATAAATAATATATACTAAAATGAAATTAATAAAATGATCAAATATATATATGACAGAGATGTATTTATTGCTTTTCATGATGACCTAACATTTGCCTGAGTGCTTTCTCTAACTGAGGTAAATTTATAAAAGCTTCACTATTACAATTGATCAGATACTATTGAGGCAATATCTTATATATGGTTATGAAATATTTTTTTCAGAACCAAATTCAAATAAAAAAGCCATCTGGCAGTACGCTATCCAATTGGTATTTATTATATATGCATAGCCAATTATTTAAAATGAATTTGTTTATATCAAACTTTCCCAACCTATTCACCATGTGGGGACTGTCTTCTGCTTGAGTCCTTTTGCCTAGAGTCTTCAGAATGGGCCTTCTAGAAACTACCTTACTGGAGCCTGGTTTTTAACTAGGAAATTTGGGGATTTTGGGGAAATAAGTTAATGATTAACCTAATAGTTGGATATAAAATTATCCCCTGAGTACTCTATCCTACATGTTGACCAAGCGAGGCATGTGAAAGCACTTTCTCTGTAAACAGACATCCACCATGCTTCTGGTCAGCTGCTTATTTTCTCAGGGATCATGTTGTTATGTAGAAGAGTCTAGTTAGCCCAATAGTTTGGAGACAAAAATCAAGTAATGTGAGCCAATTGTTTACTCATTTGTACCTTTTGATAATAACAAATGAGCAAATCAGTGTGTGAGACTTGGTCAAAGAATTAGTGGTCTAAACTTTCAGATGGCTATGAGCAGTGCTCTTCTTTTAATGAGAAAGCAGGTATGTGTTAGTTTCCATTAGCCTGCTTCATACATAGCATGCCACAGTATTTGGGAGCGTGTGCCATTTTACGTCACAATGGACACTTCAACAGTGAACGGTTATCTCCATGCGCATGACTCCCTTTTGAGGCAGTACCTGCAATTCAACTAAATTTGAATGAATAGGTTTTCAGAGTGTATCTGAATCTCTTCCTGGGGCTAAGATAGACCTGGCTCTGGTCTTTCCACTTCCTTTGGTAAGCCCTTCTATACTGAGCAGTGGAAAATAAAACAACAAATGTTATTCAGCAGAAAGATAAAAGCCCAATCTATGTAAAGTGAGACAGAAGGAATGGAAACATAGCATGTGGATTTTGCATGCTGAGCCTCATAAAATGCAGGCATGAATTTCCTTTCATAGTGAGTGTGGTCCAACATTAAACGAAGCATGGGGCATGATTATGAGAGATAAGATCAGTAGTTGGAGAACATACAGCAAGCTGTTTTACCCACATTGAATATAATTTCACTCTTCTGATCTATTAGGCCCTCTTGGTGCACATCTTTGTGGATTTTTGCTAGTTCTCAGGAATGCATTAAAAAACCCTACAGGCTATAACTAAAATTACTGAATATTTTTTAATGTCTCACATGTTGACAGTCCTGATTTTCGTTATATAAGAAATCACTGCCGATAGTGCCATTTAAATCCCTACTCTTTAGACTTGTGAATGCTAATGGCTGGGCTGCCGAACTTCAGCTTTTCCTGTAATCGTTATTCCTGGTTTCCTGTGGTGGATATGTATCGAACATAAGAAATTAGCTGCAGAGAGAATTAGAGGGTGTAAGTCTGAGTCATGTAAATGCCAAAAGCTTTTTGTGACATTTTTCAGACTTTAAAAATGGAAATATGTTATTTGCACAGTAGCTCCTGATGGAATACGACATACTGCAGCGATGTGGTGAGTTTAAGATTGGGCTGCAGGCCATTAGAACCCTCCGTGTGAGCGCCTGGGGCCTGGGCAGAGGAACGGGAGTGAGCGACTGGGTAGAAGCCTGGCATTTGCTGACAAGTCAAAGAATCCTCATTAGATCACGAACTGCTAATGAGAATTAAGGACTTGCCTGAACCTGTTATCATAAGTAGACTCAGGAATATCATTTTCAAGCTTGATGTCACTTTTGTCTTTATTCCAGATGACCTCATATCATCGTCATCGTTATACCAGCATATGAAAAAAATCATAGGGTTAAGTACACACTTGATTTATGCTCCAACTAAGGCTGAGCCTGTTGGGGTCAACGGAACTAAGATATCTTTCTGAGTAGTGTCTGAACCTTTGTTGTGTCCTTAGAGGAATGGAGAGTGAGCATGGGGTGTGTGGAGAGCTCCTTAGGAGAAAGCAGGGGACCTTCATCTGTTCCACTGCCCCCTGCCCCGTCTCTTGCTGCAAACCTCTTTAGCTTTAGGGAACAGCCTCTGGGGAGACAGAACTATAGGTTTCACCTGGAGTTTGTGGGGGTAGATCTCCTCAGAGGCCATTTCCACTTCTGTGGGTCTGGCAGCCCACTGAGCCCATGCACTGTAAGAACATGGGCCTGGGGGCGTATCCCTTTTTTGTTTTCCTACTGTAGAGTTTTGTAATGAAGTTGAAATAAGCTTGTTTAACCTCCCCCTGCTTTTCGTTTTAGAAAATTCAGTGTTTAGTTATTGAAAGCTACAGATTCTACAGATTCTAGATTCCGGGCGGGGGGGGGATGGGCTGTATTGGAAAGAAGAGAAGATATATCACCTGAAGAAGAAATTCCTGAAGGAATTTCCAATTTCAATCTGGAAATTGATGACTAGTCAATCAAAACAAAACAAAACAGGGGGCAGGTGTCACTTTTTCCTTTCAAGAATGCCTTCTGGAAACCTCTGTCTAGAATTCTCTTCTGTGCCCCCATCAATGCAGTGCCTTATATCCTCAGTGATGCTCAATAATCCTGCTGAGCATCCTCCCCCAGCTGCCAACCTGCACAGCCATCTCTCCATCTCCTCTCTCTCTCTCTCATAGCAAAGACATGTTGGTTCTATTGCTGGGCTCCCTTCTTTGCCCTTTCTCCACTGTCCCTTCTTTTATTTCTACTATATTGGGCAGTTTTAATGAATCTCTCAGCCTCTTGTTCTGTTCTGCTTGTCTTCACCTTCCTTGGTTCCATAGCAACAACTAAATTTTGTAATTGTGAAAAAACAATACTTTATTTATTTCTCTACTGAGAACCATGCACCTTGTAAGTATGTGTGAGTCTGAAAAAAAAGTACTTAAAAATGCTTCCGGGAGCCATAAAAACCTGCAGTCATGTTCTTCCCTTCCATGCTCAATTGAAGATCCTTCTGTTGTCCACAGGAAAAGGTCCACATCAACAGCTGAAGCACCCTTACCTCTCTGCTTGACTCGTCATTTTTCCTGTGCCCTACCACCCCAAAGCCAGACTGTCGATTCATTTTCACAGCTTCATGTCTTTTTCACATTTAGTTCAATCTGCATGAAATGTCTTTCCTTATCTTACAAACATCTAGTCATTCTTCAAGACTCCTCTTAAATGTCATCCCTTTTATATTTTCCTGACTCTCTCACACTGAGTTAGGGTTTTCCTTGCTGTGGGTCTTTGCACTTTGATATATATTTACCTCTATAAGTCTGGCTTGCTTATAGTATTACAGACCCCTTTATGATAGTGACTTCGCTTGATTCATCCGTGGATTTCTAGCGTTCAGCAGTGTATTCACAAAGGAAACCAACAAGAAAGACTATTGAGGTGAATGAATTGAAGGTGTGTTCCTAACACTTCGGTGCACATTGAGAAAGTAGCAAAAATGCAGCACCATGAGTATCCTATGCAGGGCCTGTATAAAACAGGATCCAGGGAGCAGCAGCATCATAGAATGAGCCCCTGCATTATCCCTGGAACGGAATTTATGCCCACTTTGAGGTTTACCCATCAATGCCATTTGAAGAAACATCGTACTGCTAACAATGTGCCACTTTATTGAATTGTCTTAGAGAATTTCACTACAGGTTTAATTATTGCTCACCTTGGTCAGGCTGCTTCCTTTTATTAACTAATCATCCATTGGCCCAGTGGGGTTCCTGTAGCCTCCAGGTTTCTCAAGATATGTCATATCAGATTATGTGCCCTTATTTTACATAGATTAAATTTGAAGTTTTTTTCTAAATTCAGTGAAGAAACAATCTCCCACTGTTTAATATATGCAAACTATACCAAGGCATGTATTTACATAACCTGAGCCGAGTTAGTCATTTGAGCTTTGTTAATTAGCTGTAGAAAAGACAACTTAACCAGAGTAGTAAATACATATAGTTGATGAGATTTTTATTCTGTCTTACAGCACGGAGTAGTTTAATGTCTTACAACTCATTCTAAATTCCAGTTGTGAAATAGAGACCACAGGCCAGCTTTTGTATGTGCTATCATGACAATGTCATAGTTCAGAATTTATTTTTACTTTAGCAGCATAGGAAAATTCTATGAGCTTCAGGTAAGTTATTATAAACCATTTTTTTGTTGATTCCAAATCGATATGCTGAGAATTATTTTTTTAAAGCCTAGCTTTCTAGAAGCCTTTCATGTTGAAATCTTCTGAAACATAAAGGTGAGGTATTTTGAAATATCAGGAGGTGCCATATGGCATAAAATATGTCAAAAGTATCTTTCGATTTTTAAACAGTTCAAAAACTAGAGTTCAGTATTTCATGATCTTTTGGAGTATACTTGAGGCCCTCTAAGTTTATGTTCTATGAAGCTTAGTCATTTATGTGTTATAGCTAATTAAGTTTACTACCATTTTAAAAAATGTTGGGATAAACGATTTTATATGCAGGTCGAAGATGGGGTTAATAAAGTGTTAGATCTTTTCTGTTAAGTATGTATGTTTAGCACATTTCTTTTCTTTTTCTTTTGTGGTGTTAGGGATTGAACCCAGGAGCATTCTACCTCTGGACTATACTCCTAGCCCTTTTTATTTTTTATTTTGAAACAGGCTTGGAACCTGCCGATCCTCCTGTCTAAGTCTCCCAAGTACTGGGATTGCAGGCATGTGCCACCATGCCTGAATTGATTAGTAAAATTCTTTGCATGAATTAGATCAAGAAGCCTAGAAGTTTTCTAATTTATCCACACTAATCAAATAAATTTATGTAAACAAAAGAGTAGAATCCATGATGTCTCTCCATTTACTCAGTACTTTATTGCTTTTAATAGTAATTCGCAATTTAGTTCATAATTAATAGATAATCAGAAAAATATTCCACAGTTACAGTAATTATTATATTTTTTCGGATTTTTCCTATAACAATCTCTACTTTTTAAAGTGTGATAGTAATTTTGATATAATTTCATTTTTATAGCAAACTAAGACAGGAGGGCCAACCAATACTGCAAATACACTTGAATTACAAATCCATTCCAATTTTATTGGGATGTTGCTTGGCTTGATTTTATGTTGAATCGACGTGGACTTAAGAATGAAGGAAGACTCTAAGGCTGTGATTTTTTCTTCATTTAACAAGTTGCAGTCTTGTAACTAAAAAGAACTTTCAGTTGTCTCTTTGATGTGTGAATTCTTTTTTTCAGTTCTTTATTTTTGTAGTTGTTTGTTAATTTATTTGTATACATTTATGCTTTAAATCTTTTTAATGGAAACTTGAAATCCATCTGTCCTTTTCTTATACTCTTGAAGTAATAAATCTTCTTACAAATGTTTTGAGTTTATACTAGTGAAAAGTTAATCTTATGAAGGTATTATTTTATATAACAAATGTATAGATTTAAAGTAAATTACAGTAACTGTTCAGCATTATGTACACACGAACTCTTCACCTCAATAAGCATATAGAACATTTCTTTTTTTTTCTTTCTTTCTTTTTTTTTTGGTAGTGCTAGGTAGGGATTGAACCCAGGGCCTTGCACATGCTAAGCAAGCACTCTGCCCCTGAGCTACATCCCCAGCCCATATAGAACATTTTTGACACTAGAAAATTCCCTCCTTTTCTTTTGCATTTCATCTCCACATTGCCTCCCACCGCAGACAACAAAAGATCTGATTTCCATCTCCATTGATTAGTTTTGCAGTTCTTTGAGCCTCATAAATGGAATGAGAAAGTGTATACTCTTCTGTGTCTACCTCATTTTGCTTGACATCATTCACCACGTATGTGTGTATAAATAGTTTATTTTTTTTTTTGCTAAATAGTATTCTATTTGTAACAGTATACCACAATTATTTATCCACTCAGCTACTCATGGACATTTGAGCTGCTTCTATTTTTGGCTCATTATGATTAAAGTCTCCCAAGTACTGGGAGACTTTTCTGAATATTAATATGCATTTCGTGTGTGTGTGTGTGTGTGTGTGTGTGTGTGTGTATAAACATGTTTTCATCATTCTTACATAACTACGTAGGGGTGGAATTGCTAAAATACAAATATAGTTAACTTGATAAGGAAATGCCAAATTGCTCTCCAAGTTAGTTGTACCATATCATATCACAGCAGCAATGCATTATTCCTCTTACTCTACAGTCTTGTCTACATTTGTTTTTCCTAATTTTTTTAATACTAGCCATTCTTGTTTTGAAGTAATATTATGTTGTGAGTTTACCTTTAGTTTCTCTGGTGATTAATGAATTTAGCATCTTATTATGTACTTAATATCTATAAGTATATCTTATTCTATTGTGTGTCTAAGTCTTTAACCCGTTAAATACATGTTTTTAAATTTTTGTTGAGTTCTAGTTCTTTTTCTATTTGGAATACCAATTCTTTATCCATGTATTACAGTGTTTTATTCTAATCTGTGGCTTGACTTTCCATTGTTTTAAAGAGGTTTTTTGAAGAATAAAGGCTTTAATGCTGATAGAGTTTATGAATATTTTATTTTATGGTTTGTGTTTTCTCGTTCTGTCTATAAACACTTTGCCTAACTCCAAGGCATAAGACTTTTCTCCTTGCTTTCTTCTAGAAACTTTAAAACTTTATTTTTTTCATTTAAGTTTATGATTAAATTTGAATTTTCGTGTGTAGTAGAGATTCAGTGTTCATTTTAAGTTGCAGTAGTTGGTTGTAAGTATGTAGAACTACATTTGAATTTTCCATACTTTGTTTCTTGCAATCTTATTCATTTGCTAAATCTAATAAAGTTTATTTATTTATTTTTTTTTTGCGGTACCGGGGATTGAACCCAGGGGTGTTCTACCTCCGCGCTACACCCCCGGCCCTATTTTTTATACTTTATTTT
>PVJS01042475.1:0-17497 GCA_004027185.1 Glis glis | reverse complement strand
GAAATCCTTACTTCTAATGTGATTATTATTGTACCTTTAAGGTACAATCATATGTATCTTATTTATAATCATATATACAATCATATGTATAATCATATGACTGGCCTTTAAGGAGGTAATAAAGTTCAATGCGGTTACAATGTGGGTTCCTAAACCTGCAGAACTGATGTCCTTATAAGAAAGACCTGTCTCTCTCTCTCTCTCTCTCTCCTCTCTAAATTTTTGAGGATGTTTATTTTTCCTGCCCCTCTAGGGAGCAATGTTAAAAACAGAAATGAAGAGTGAAATGTGTGGTCATGTATAAAGTATCACAGACTTAGGTTAAAATAACAAAACAAGCAAAGCAAACACATAAAACAAACAAGCAAACAAAAACTACACTTCGATTTCATCTCCTTCTAAGCCCCTGTATTTAAGTAATAGTATATTGACTCTATCATTAATTAATTGCTATTGAATTAAGTTAAAGCCTAAAATGTTTTAGAAACCAGTTGCCTTGCTGTTGCAACATTTTCAATATTTTGGCCTCTAAAGAAACAGAACGGAATGGTCATGGTCTTTGGACCTTTAACATACTTAATAGGAATTTAAAAAAAATGTATCAGGAGGCAATAAAATCAATGTTTTATGTATTTTTTAATTGTAACATCTAAAATGAATCTTTAATGCATGGTATTCTCCTGCTTACAAGTCAAATCAGTATAGATTCAATTATTAGCATTTTCTCAGCTAATGGAAATGTCTAAAGACCCTCCAAACATGAATGAAAATCCCCCCTGCCGGTTCTACAGGGAATTTTACCTCCAGTTCTGCAACTGATTATTCTCAGAAGACCCTCCTTTTTATTCTTTTGACCTTTCAAATTGCCCACTCCTGTCCTTTTAATTTATATTTCTCCAAGCTGCTCTTATTCTTCTTCTTACTTTTTTACACCAGCCTCTGTCATTCTGTCCTACAAAGTGCACTTTTAAGATTGAATGTCAAGTAGTGTCCTGTAGAAAAACATTTTGGGTCAGATTCTCATCCTTTCTCGGCTATCTCCTGTTCTTTGGATTTTTAAGAAATGGCTAGTTTTCACGTCACCAACACCGCGGGCATTTACTACTGAGTTAAACAATCCGGCGGTTCCTTTCGATTTTGCCATCACGCATTTGTAGTTAATGAGAATAATCCATCTTTGTATTAATCTTTTTAAAGAGGTGTAGAAAATTGTATATGAAGCAAACAAGTAATAAACAATGGCCAGGCGTGGTGACGCAGACTTGTAATCCCAGTACTTGGGAGACTGAGACAGGAGGATCGCAGGTTCGCGGCCAGCCTCAGCTACTTAGTGAGGCCCTCTGCAACTTAGTGAGACCCTGTTTCAAAATAAAGAATAAAAAATAGGGCTGGGGGTATAGCTCAGAGGTAGAATGCCCCTGGCTTCCATTCCCAAAACCAAAAAAAAAAAACAAGACAACAAAAATAAAACAATGACACACGAGGCCCTCTCCTACGTCTCCCCTCTGTGTAGAAAATACTAAGGGACGTTAGGAGTGAATTAGCCCTTGAGTTCCTTCTCCTCCTTCAAGATGACAAGTTTCCAGGACAAAAATATTTCCACTGAGAACTGTCTCAATACAAAAACTCACCAACTTACACATGGTGTCTTGTCTTATCACTTCTAAACAGACCTTGGAGTTTGAAAGGGTTTAGAAATTTGCTTTACTTGCTATTTCCTGACATAATGAGGAAATCAATGTGTCTTGCCTTTCGAAATGCTTGTAGTCCAGAATAATTCAAGAGGAGCGTGCAATGATAAGCAGAAATAAAACCGCGAAACTTGCTCATCAACTCCAGATCGGTGATAACTTACAGATAAAGCGATGCTAATTTACTGAGGGCGATCCCACCGATTCTGCATCTAGAGAAACAAACTTCAGCGTTTTGCCAAAGGTCCATTTTGCTATTGTGGGTGATATTCCAGAGCACATAAGATCTGCCCCAATTCAACCAGGACTTTGAGACTGAGAAGGGAAGACAATTTGTTTCAGTAAAACATATAGCCTGGTCCATGTTCAAATCATCTTTTACTTATTCCAATACTCTAAGGAGGCAAGCTGTCTGGCTGTTGAGAGATAAAATAACAAGACTCAGTGACCTCCCAAGAGCCTTAAATCCTATCTCTTTGCAGGGGTAAAACAAACAAATCTATGAGTGGAATTAACGTCATGCATATTTGAGTAGGGTAAAAGTACCTTGCCTTGGTGGGTTAAATGTATCCCACATATCTAGCAGAGTTCCTGCAGGGTGACCGACCGATGATGAATGCAAATCTATTGCAGATTTCCTAATCCTCAAACACTTGTTTCAATGCACATGTTTGAGGCAGAATGAGCACAGTCAAATAAACCTAACCCCGTCCTTACTTTAAGAAAGCTTATAAGCAGTTATATTTGCCCTTCAGTCTCCCTTGGTCCTTTAAGCAGATACTGGAAGCTGCCTGCACAACTCTCCTTATTCTCCCTTAGTAACAAAATTATGATAGTTGCATCTGTATAAAATACTAGATTTTTCAGTCTCCTTGATCACTGGGAGATCGCAGAATGTAGGCAAAGTCCTCAGGCAAAACAGATTTTTCTGTGACAGAGTAAATTGAAATGAGAAGAAAGAAAAGGACAATATCACCCTCCTTTTTCATGTGTTTCCCCTAATTCCCAATGTTGCACAATTCTCTTGTCACCTTCTAGAATTTTCTTCTGCTTTTGAGTTTACAAGCTTATTTGCCTTTTTAAACATGCTTTTGAATTTAGGACAGTTTTAGATTTACCCAAAATTTGAATGAAAGCACAAAGGATTTATAGGAACTCAACATTCAGTTGCCCCATTATAAGCTTCAATCAAATAAACCTAACCCATTCCTTTTATTATTATTATTATTATTATTATTATTATTATTTGTGGTATTGGGAGATTGAAACATGGGTATTCTATTCCATCTCTCTGCTGCACCCCCAACCCAATCTTATTTATTTACTTTTTATTTAGAAGCAGGGTCATGCTAAGTTGCTGAGGCTGGCTTCGAACCTGCAATCCTCCTATCTCAGCTTCCCAAGTGCTGGTATTACTGGCATACACCACCATGCCTGGCCATTCCTTATTTTTAAAAAAATCTTATGTGCAGCTATATTTGCCATTCAGTCATCCTTGGTCTTTTTAGTAGACACTGTATGTTGCTGACACATCTCTCCATCTTCTCCCTTAATAACAAAATTATGATATTTTTCAGGGCATGATGCCCTAAACTTCTAGGGTACAAATTTTGTATATTTTCATCCCTGTAGCATAGGCTGAACTTGGAAATATTAAGGAATATGATTCATGATTAGGCTACAAATCGGTTAATCACATGGAAGATTACCTGGGTCACATCAACCTAATCAGATAAATCATTAGATGGGACTGGGTCCGTGTTAAAAGAGAGAGGACTTGTGGAGGGGGCCATATGTCATGGAAATGAGGGTATCCTCTGGGAACTGAGACTGGGCTGTGGTTGACTGCCAGCAAAGGGACAAGGGCTTCAGTCCTACCATGGCAAGGAATTGTTTCTGCTGAAAACCAGGGAATCGTGAATGGAAGCCCATTTCTCCAGAGAGAAACATAGCCTAGCAGACACTTTAATGGTGGCCAGTTGTGACATATGGCGGGACACAGCTCAACCCAGCCTAGACTTCTGACTTGCAGAATCAAAGAGGAAATACATTTGCATGGTGTTTAAATTTCTAAGATGACTGTAGTAATTTGTTACTTAGCAATAGAAAACGAACACAAACATACAGAGGCACCACTATCAGCCTTCCCATTTATGAAAAAAAAAGTTCTACTTAGAACAGCCACAGGAAGAGGGAACCAGATACAACTATTTGTGTCACTTGTCATACAGTGAGGTGTTAACCAGCTAGATATGAGCTTTAAAAAGTAATACAAAATGTATCTGCTCAGGTTTGGCTCAGTCAAATGCCTATCATCTTTGCTTTGGTTTTGTGTGTTTAGAATTTATATAGGTTCTCATCTATCCATGTCACATTGACTTTCTTTGAAGGGAGAACATTACTATATTTTTATTTATAGTGTAATGATATAAAAGTAAAGCTGTAAAGCTATTATTCAGATTTCGCTTTGGAGTGGATATCAACTCTGAATTTTGGGTCAGAGTTTCAGTTTGGCTCTATTTCCTAGGGTATATCTAATTCCTCAGCATAAAAAAATAGTCTCTCCTATGTCTGCCGAGTAAAATGAGGGTCATTTGATGTTAAGGTTAGAGAAGAATGAAGAAACCAAATGTTCTCTTTCTAAAAAACTTGGTGCAACGACATTTACAAATGTGTGGATAAAGTGGAAATCTCCCTCCTCAGCTCCCCATCACTAGTGATTGTCACGAAAGATTTCATTCTTTTTCTGAAGGATGCCTCAGTTTTGCTCAATTTACCCTATTAAGTCTGTCAAACAAATCGAAATATTTTAGGGATAAAAATGAAGTCATATTCTATACTTTAGCATCCTCATTATTGTCATTATATAACTTGGGGGAATGAAGAGGTTTATGAGCTGAGTAAATTCTATTTGCATTTATTTTAATTAGGAAATGAACCAGGTGTAGTGGCACATGCTTGTAATCCCAGTACTTGGGAGGCTGAGTCAGGAGGATTGCAGGTTTGTGGCCAACCTCAGCAACTTATTGAGGCCCTCTACAACTTAGTGAGACCCTGTTTCAAAATAAAACATAAAATAGGGCTGGGGGTGTAGCTCAGAAGTAGAATGCCCCTGGGTTCCATCCCCAGCATAAAAGAAAGAAGAGAAAGGGAACATTTGCACAAAGAATAAAGGGTATAAGAGGAGGCATCCATGAGAAGGGATGGGGAGGAAATAAATGGAAATCTGCCAGATTAGAGGGCCTTAGAGCAAGGCCTCTTAGAGCAAGACTCTTAGAGCAAGAGTCTTGTGTGAGGACCCTACTGAGTAATCAGTAAGGAGATTGATGACTTACTTAATGTAGTCACATGCTTGCCAAAGACTCAGAAAATTGAAGTTACTCACCCAGTACTTTGCTGAGGATGTGTTAATTTTACAATGTTAACTCACTTGGCAAGTTTTTGACTCGATATTACTTCACCAGAATCCTGCCTATAAAGGAAAGTGTATTTTTCAACACCCCCATGAAAATAGACACATTTTTGTGGGAAGCATCAGGGTCATTTTCCAACATACTCAATAAATATACAAGCCTTTTGACAAATAAAATATCTGTGCGTTTTTTGTGTATAGATGTAACCTGTGTGGGCATCACCAGGTTTGTAATTAGAAAGATTTGTCAAAACATAAATTGTAGGATCTATCTCTAGGTGATTCCCATCCTTAATTCTGACCTTACACATGTCCTGCTTCTTATCCTTCTAGGAAGTAAAAATAGAACATATTTTTTTCCAAAAAATAATGAATAGCATACATAATTGCAGGTGTACTCTTGAAATTACTAAAATGTAAAAAAATGGATCATGCCAATGAATAGAGTTCAGAGACTTGAGAAAACCAATTATGGTAATTCTTCAGTAACTTTTCGAACTATTTAGTATTTGTAAGCAATATGGTATAATACATGTCAATCAGAGATGAAGCATTTCTGTTGAATATTTCAGCTGGTTGTGTTGGGAACGACAGGCAGAAATTATCATTTCTGATTTACACAGAATTCTCAATTACACTGTTATTAATATAATCTCGTGTGAAAAGGAAAAGGAAACAAATAAACATATTTTTATTTTCATCCACATGATCAAGACAAGTAGAATTCTGTTTACTCTGTGGTTCTAATCTTAAAGAATAAGAAGAACTATTGGTTTCCACCATGTGGCAAGAATAGCCCAAGACTTCCCTGAGGCCCACTGTGACCCTTGACAAAATGTTGACAAATTAGTCATGGAATGAACACCTTTAATGGGAAATAAACAATATGACATAATACATGTCAATCAGAGATGAAGATTTCCATTGACTATTTCAGCTGGTTGTGTGTTGGGAATGACAGGGAGAAATTGTCATTTCTGATTTACACAGAATTTTCAATTACAGCAGCTAGTGATGAGTTGTACTGGAGACACACACACACACACACAAAATATGGAAAATAATGACACTGCCTCTCTAACAGTATGTCTATTTTCTGCTGCATGGTGGTGTCATGCAAGAATTCTTAATAGCAAGAGTTGACATCAGCCAGGCACCAAAGCAACTGCTGGGCAGGCTGTATCATTGGGCTATGTTCTATTGCTTTCAAATCTCACTACTGCTTCCTTCAACTGAGCTACTGAAACATGGGTCAGGCAGCATATCCTGGAGCTGTCCCAGCACTGTACATGGGAATCTGCAGAGAACCTCACATGTCAATAACAACAGTGTTATCTACACATGCACCCCTATATCCAGAGCCAACTGCTACCACCAAATAAGACATTTCAATACCTTTGGGGACATGGTATGCCAGCCAGGTCATTTTTAAATTTATTCAGCTTATAATTAAAGCATAACTAGCACTTTCCCAAAACTGCATAAAGCCCTATGGCTATAAACTAAAGCAAGGAAATGTTCTTGCTGCTCAGAAACACTGATCTCAGAGAAAGCTTGACCTTGATTACGGAATGGGACCTTCCTAAAAATTCTTTTGCAAGGCCCTCTGCCCAGGAAGGCCTACTTTGCTCTCATTGAATAGCTAATATTTGTAGGATTCTCCTACTATCTTGTCCATATGTCCCAGGCTTTTCCCTCTTGGTACTACAAACATAGGAATCATAAGCATTCAAAATACATTAGAAATAAGGTAAAAAGTTGAAAGTCATGGATTTATTTTTAAAGACTCTTTTCTGATGATCAACTCACAAGACAGATAGCTTGCTTACACATATAAAATTATGAAGTGAGATTTCTACATACCTTACATAAAAATCAATTCCAAGTAAGTTGAAGACTAAGCTTTTGAAAATATTATAGAAGAGTATTATTTATATTAGAAGAACTACACTATATCTTAAAAAACATATAGGACCCTTTATCTTTTAATAAGTAAAATTTTCTAATTTAAATGTTATTGAGCATATGAACATTTTCCTTTGCGATTTGTTCTTAGTTTGTTGTTTGTGTCTCATAATTCTGATATATTTTTTCTTTTTTTGTGGTACTGGGGATTGAACTCAGGGGCATTCTACTTCTGAGCTACATCCCCAGCCCTATATTATTTTTTTTGTTTTGAAACAAAGTCTCACTAAGTTGCAGAGGGTCTCCCTA
Source organism: Glis glis (assembly GCA_004027185.1). NCBI lineage: Eukaryota > Metazoa > Chordata > Mammalia > Rodentia > Gliridae > Glis > Glis glis. The sequence continues at coordinate 10,180 of PVJS01042475.1, read as the reverse complement.
AGTTGCTAAGGAGGGTCTTGAACTTGTGATCCTCCTATCTCGGCCTCCCAAGTACTGGAATTACAGGTGTGCACACCCACACACCCAGCTCTGAAATCTGTGTTTGTTTTTTCTGGTTTCTTCTTCTCCCAGTTCTTACCCACCCTACTTTTCTTTCGTGTGTGTGTGTGTGTGTGTGTGTGTGTGTGTGTGTGTGTGTGTGTGTCTTCCTTTTTCACCTCCTGGCCTGGCATTCTGTAACGATAGCCAGTGAAAGTTCACCAATGCCATAGATTCCTGGGTAAAGCTCCACATTTATTCCCTTATTTCTCTGATTTCTTAACTTTCCTCCCCTTAATCTACAAACATCTCATTTTAGCATTTAAAGAAACCCATCAAGATATATGATTACAATGCACCAATAAAAATATATTGCTTAAAGTACATATTATGGTTGTTTTGCTGTGTTATGGTTGTTTAGAATATTTCCTTTCCTTCGCTTAAAGCCTTTGGTCATTAATTTTTGTCTTCCTTTTACAGTTGTATTTCCCTTCTGTCTACTTTTTAAATGATATTTATTGTCTGAGTTCTCCATACATTTTATTATCTGCTGTCTTCTTTCTTGGTAACTTTAGAAATACAATTTACAGTTTTAAAAATGCAATCCAATGCATAATTGTCTACTAAATCCACTATCATTTTAAGTTCTGAACACCACACACAAAAAGTATTTGTTTGCAATACCAAATGACCAACGTGTATATTCTGAAACGAGAATATATTTCCACAGTATTTAGCCTGGAATTTTCTCTATTAAAATATGTATGTATATATGCTTTTCAATCATCTGCAAGTGCATTTTTTATTTTTGCATAGTAAACATGACCATTTTCTGTAAGGCTTTCGGCATTCCTATACTTGCCACCCCAGCACGGTACTTGGCGATTTCTTTTTTAAAAATAGCAGTTGTAAATAGGTTGTGGCGTGAATGTCAGGGAGAAGTAAGATCCACGATGCAATGTGTCTAGCCATGGGGACTTAAACAGTTAAGGATAAAAGCGCTGGTAGCCCTTCGAGTGTGGTGGGTTCTGAATACCATGTCCAATGGGACGTTTGCTTTCGTGGAAATTGGAGGGCGCCATGGCAAATGTGGGCTGCAAATCTCATCTCCAAATTAGACACACAGACCCTGCTGCTCACTGCACACTTTTATGGCCAATGCATTTCTCTGTGACTTAGCTCGAGAGCATTTTTTATACGAGTCATTCAGGAACAATATTGAAAATTAAATTAATGAGCAGTGTCGCCGTATAAATCCGAAGAAGAGTGTCTCTGGCAAAAGAATAGAATTCCTTACACCCTCAGGTAAAACTTACATGTTTACCTGGATGTATACTATTTGGGTTAGACAGTCATTCTAGACAGAGAGAGAGAGAGAGAGATCCAAAAAATTTATATTGATACAAAACAAGAGAATACAGAATATAGCTTTATGACAGTTAAACATTCATATTTCTTTTCTCCAGGATGCTGTACATTTTTAGATGGCAGGTTAAATGACAAAGAATATGGGGGCATTCATCACAATCTTGGGGTGCAAAGAGAAATGATGGAATTCATGTGGTTGAGGAGAGTTCTTTGACTTCCTAACTCTAATGTCCTATCTCTCCACTTTGCCCTGTGTAGACGGCATATGTATTTTTAAATTGACAATTATCATTTTAATCTCCATTAGGGGTTTAAAACCTTTGCTTGCACTGAATCAGTGTGACTTTAAGCAAAAGTCCATTTATTAAATCTTTTATTAGCCTTTTCATTATGCATGCTTGTAAAGATCTTAATAGAGATGTTAAGTAATGAAATTTTGCAAGTTCCTAAAATCTTCATAAATCTCCATAAATTGACTCTTTATGAGGAGCCCGCTTTCATTGTGTCTGATTTTTATTCATATGCAACCAAAATGTTAATATACTTTAATTAGAGCTAATATGATTTATCTCTTCACTCATTATATAAGTTAATTTTCTCCTAAAGAAGTCCTGTTTTCAAATTCTCTCCAGCAGTGTAGAATTAAAGTAATTATAGTTTGGCTCAGGAAATTAGTTATGAAGGTTCATGAATGCTAAAATAAATTGGAGTTTTCACAGGATAGATTAGGCCATATGCTTTACAAGTAAAAGAAAAAAAAAGAGAGAGGAAATGATTTCTTTTACTCTGTTTCCTGTGGAGGATATGGTCCCTGGAGAAACTGGGAAGTGAATAAGTTTGGACATTGTAAATCCCAGGGCAGAGAGAATAGTCATTATTTATATGTTTTCAAATAGATCAAACCCATTTAGAATGTGCACATTTAGAACCTAGCATGATTCTAGCAACGAACAACAACCTGTTCATTATTCAACATCTGTTTCCTTAGTTTGGGCTTCCTTTCAGTGATGAGCTCTAAAAATGGGCTCAAATTTACCAGAAATGTTTATGATCTTATGTCTGTTATTTCAAAGACAGAATTTCAGGGTTTTTTTTGCTTTATATTTTGTTCCTGTTTTTTCATTTGTTCTATTCAATTCCTCTTTGCTTTTCTTTATATTCTATCACTTCAGTATTTCGGAAACTTTCCCCCACCCCAAGAAGGTTTCTTTCTCTGTCATCATAATAATCAAAATTTCATTTTTGATGATCTTTTTATATCTCATTCTCTGACACATAGAAGAAATCCCGAGCCAAATGCCATGGCACAGGCCTGTAATCCCAGTACTTGGGAGGCTGAGACAAGAGGATCGCAGGTTCATGGTCAGCCTCTGCAATTTAGTGAGGCCCTCAGCAAGTAAAATTTTAACAATCAGAATAATCAACATAGACATCTCTCTTCAGCAAAAGACTAGCTAGAATACTTGACCATGATATAACATGAACCAAAGCAATGTGCTTGACCAATGTTTTATGTTCCATGACTGCCCAAGATGCTAAGAACCTGATCAGTTATATGATTCGGGATCATTAATATTTACCAACCAATCCCAAGAGTAGGCATCCTTGATCACTTGAAAATTAAAATTCCCATAGTGGTCCTTTTCCCCATAGTGAATCTTTGCTCACAAAATTTCTCTTTGCTTCTTACATTCATCAAATATCCATTCTTCATATATACATCATTTTATCATTTTCACTCATCTCTCCATTTTATGTACATGATTTTTACTTCCTCCTGTGTATCCTCCATACAGATAGATTGGGGACAAATGAAATGCTGAACTGATAGTGACGGCTTCATATTTAATGATCACCCATCACAGCAAACATATGTGTGCAAGGTGATATCACTAGATCTAAGTTGTTTTATGAAGGACAATCAGGTGCTAATAAATGATGTTTCAAAAGCCAGTTGCATACTCAGAATCAGGCCATAGAAGAATGGGATATGGACATGGCCAACTGTCAGCCTCTTGGAATGAATTGCTTCTATTTCTCTTTTATTCCTTAGGGAGAGAGGACTTGCATAAGTTGGAGACTCAGGTCAGAGCTGTCCATCTGCCTCCCCTCCCCTGTGGCTACACAGAGTACGCCGGTAAGACACACCATCTGGAGAGAGATGGGCACTGGGTAACTAATTTGCAGCCGCCAAATATTTCCAGGTAATATTCAGTTACAGGCTTCCTGAAACGAGGGTTCCCAAGATTTTGAATACAAATATCCCAGAAGCTATACTTCCCATCCCTTTTCTCTCCATCTTTCTCCAATGGCCCAGCAAGCCTAAGATATGACCTAATAGTCTACGTTGAGTTGCTGATGCATGGCGGTCATTTTAACAGCAGAACATACTTCTCAAAAAATCTTGCCAGCTCCACATCCAATCCTTTCTCACACTACCCACCCCTTACCTCCTAAGAATATCATCAGCATATTTTATAATTCATTTTTGCTACATGATTCTCTTTGAACTGTGCAAAGAATGACAACAATGGTCAGGTTATTGTTAAACAAGATAAATTGTTATAAATTATAATTTCTCCTTCAAGCACTTTTTAAGAGTGCATTAACTGATAAGACACAATGGGGAGGAAAAAGAAAAGAGAGGTTGCTAAGGAAACAGTAGGTTTTTTAATGAGCATCAAAGTGAATAGACAGGTAAAACGCATGAAAACTGGCTATATAATTAAGTTCTCTCGCCATTTCAAAATTGATAGTACCATGTACTACAAAAAGCAACGGGGCCTATTTTCTTATCAGGCTGGGTTCTAGATGAAACAATTAGTGAGATCAGAATATAATCTGTTCTCCCTGTCCAAATTCCATAATTCCCAAACATAACTTTGCCCATGATGGCATGGTAAATTATATATTCCACAAGTATAAGTTTCAATTATCCTCTTATTTTCCAACTTTCCACTGAGAAGAAAAAACACAGTGAGGTATAGACCACAATCCGTAGCCCTTTGAACTCTTTTCTTCTGCCTGGAAGCTTAAATTGGGAATGCCTTCTAGTCTGAAAAAAGGGGATTCTCTGCATTTATGAGCTACCCTGCTTTTCTGAAAATATACCTTATTGTTCATTTCTAATAGTTCCATCTTTGGACAGGAAATAAGAATTTAAATGAGACATTTAGATGAGAAGTGCCTAGCTGACTTCCTTTCTTTACCCTGTTTTTTGTTGTGGTTTCCTTTGTGTTAAAAATGACCAAGCAAAAATTAGATTTAATTTGTTAAATAGAAAACATGTCGTTACGATGATTGATGGTCACTGGAAGAGAGGGGCTGATGAACTGAGAGAGAAAGGACAACAGAAACAGGGAGGGAGGGAGGAAGGGAGGGAGGGAGAGAGAGAGAGAACAAAACAGGAAACATTAGAAGGGAAGGCAGAATGAAGATGATAAGCACATGGGAGCCAGAGGGTGAAGGAGGGAGAGCAGCAAAGGCAGGCAAGTGAGAACTGGGAAGAAAAGCGAAGCCTTTGACTCGTGTGCATGGAGAGCTTCCGAAGGTGCAAGGAGGAACATCCATTGTGAGTGTCTTGTGTTTCAGGAACCTTATGCACCAATCCTTGAAAACCCCTGGCAATCCAGAAAATTAGACAATAAAAACAATAAGAGATATTTAAAAAAATGTAGAGTTTTTTTTTAAACAATTGTGTAAGTTTTCTTGCATAAAGTGCAGAAAGTTGCAGAGGGGAGACATGAGTCTGGGTTGGTCTGATCCAGGCCCAGTCCTTCCCCATAAGTTACTGTCTTTCTCCCTCCTGATCTCCGGGAAACCCAGTGGGTCTCCAGTACCCTGCCTCTGACACACCTGCTCCTTCTTTGCTTTCAGTCTCCCTGTCTAGTACTGAACGTGAACTGAGTTCTAGGACTTCACACGCTGGGTCCCACATCACCTGCCCTCATGCTTGGCTTTGCTGTTCATTAGGGTCTCATCTGCCACTGAAGAGTCTGATCTATGTGTCTGGAAATCTCTCTTCATTTTCCTGCATCCTAGCTTGATCTCATGTCTCTGCTCTCCTTGGACAGGGCTGCTGAATTCCCAAATCTCCAATGCTGTCCGTGGCTTTGACCTTTTTCTACTTGCACTCACAGACTTGGTTGCAGAGTTCAGATTTTACCCCTGTAACGTGTAGAGTAAGTGTCTGAGTAGTAGTAGCTTGATTTAAATAAAAAATGCTTTTTGTCTTTACAGTAATGACCACACATGATAGATAACTATATCTAATACACACTCAGATTTTGAATGTGTGGATAGATACAATAGATAATTTTCTCTGCTACATATTTAGATTTTGATACGGGAAAGTGCAAAATGTCAACGAGCCAAATATATTAGGGTTCAAAACGCGGAATGAGGGTCAGGGTTTCTGTGTTTTGTGGAAAGGTTTAATAAAATTCAACAAGATTGTTTTTGTCAATGGCAAATTGTTAACAATGTAAGAAAACAAACAACAACTTGGGTTGCACCAGTACTACAGAACATTCAACACCACAGAGAGCTAAACTTAACAGCAACAGCTGAAAGGTGTTCCATAAAGGTGGAAGTTTAGCTCGTTGGAATGTGCAAATTTTGACCTGATTGAGCAGAAACAAGGTAAAGAAAAATGCTGCTCCAACAAAGAGCACTGTGTGTGCGATCTAGAAAATGAGGATAAAATTTGATTTTGACTTTTCATTTCCCCTGTCTAGACCACCTGATAACATTCTTTGATCTCCCATAGGGGACCCTCAGGGTAAAGGGTGATGCTTCAGAAATATGTGTTTAGACTTCTCGCAGAGATGCTGTATGAAGCCATGAACCTGAATAAGGTCAGATAGGAAGAGCCCAGTTATGGAAAGAAAGTCCACAAGTAAGCTCTGGGGCATAAAATCTTTTAAAGGCAGAATGAACAGAGCAGATGTCGATATGGGGAGGGGGGAATGGGCAGTGCAGTGCTGTGGTAGCCAGACGAAGAAAGAACAGTTAGAAGATGCCATTTTAGTGAAGAAGTTAAGAAGAAAACTTTAGATGAACAAAGAAGATGACCTAACTGGGAGGGAGTTGGGAGGGGGTAGAGGGAGACACACTAAAGCGCATGCTGTACATACACAAACTTATAAGACTCAATCACTATGCAGAGCACGAACGGGAGGGAAGGGAGAGGGAATAGGGTGGGATTGGAAGGAGGGCTAAATGAGTAATGTGTGCATGTATGATGCTGCTACCCCGACACTTATCAAATGTATAATTACAATGCACCAATAAATGAATATATAAAAAAAAGTTAAATAAAATGAGGCCCAAACATTGATAGTTCTCTTGGCCAAGATCCAAGTATTGTTGACTCCAGGCAGAGTAGATTCACGGAATCATGGGTACAAAGATCTGCTTAAGATGGAGTCAAAGGGAATGGTGGGTAATGAGCTAGGTGTAGTGGCTACAGGAACCAGAGAACTCTTCCCCATCTCCACAACATAGAAAATGATAATCATAAGGGAAATGAGATGGAGATTAACTTTTTGCTTGTGGCAATAGTAATGCATAAAATAATAAGATCTCATCCTACTGGGTCACCTCTCCTCTCTCTCTCTCTGTCTCTCTGTCTCTCTCTCTCTCCCTCTCTCTATCTCTCTCTCTCTCTCTCTCTCTCACACACACACACACACACACACACACACACACACACACACTTTACCTCTGAATAGTCTAACATGTAAAGATTCTGTACCTTATTCTCATAAGCACGTCGTGGGAAGAGATCTTTGAGAGATTTAGATACACTGGACTGTGTGATTCGCATACAGTGAAAGATTTAATGCCTGACCAAAATGAATTGGACACAATCAGTTGGAAAATGACTTTTGACCTAAAGAAGCAGTGAGAAGACCAGAAATGTAAATGCACGCACACATTTGCATGGGTAGGACATGACTTGCATGGGTTACCTTCGTTTCATTTCCAGTAATGTCCAATGTAAATACACTTTCTTAAACATCAAAGTGCTTTTTGTTCCCGGCTTCCCTAATTATGACGGTATCATGGAAACCTTCAATGTCTTTGATGTTTCCCACCACTTCTTTTTTTAATACCTTATAACTTAACAATGTTCTGATAAATACCCTGGTTCTATTTTCCTCTGCTCTCTCTTTCATTTTTCACCATTTTCATCCCCTTCTGTTCTTTGCATTTCAGTCATTTCTGCTTTTATTTTACAAGACCCAAGAAATAAGTTTTCATGTCTGAAGCGAACATGTACCATCAATGCAGTATAAAAAGATAGTTTATTCGGTAGATGAATTTTTTAATGGTTTTGCCTCTTTATTAAAAGGATTAAAGAAGAAACAAGACACTGCTGGTGTGATTGCTTTGAATGACCTGCTATGTAGACATTTACTAATTCAAGTATTCAAGTGCACTGACTTGTGCTATCGGGGTCTTGCTATTCTGACATATCTAAAGTAATGCTGATAATTAGATACTCTGGGCTATTGTATTCTTTATTTCTTTCTTCTTTTTCTTTTCTTTTCTTTTCTTTCTTATTTTTTCTGTGATACTGGGTATGCTACCTCCGAGCTACATCCCCAGGCCCTTTTTTATTTTTTGTTTTGAAGCACGGTCTTACTAGGTTGCTGAGAGTCTTACTATAGTGCTGAGGATGGTCTTGAATCTGTGATTCTCCTGTCTCAGCCTCCCAAGTATTGGGATTACAAGTATGTGCCACAATGCCCAGCTTATTGTTTTCTTAATATAATTCCTGTTGCATAATATTTGATTGATAGTTTCCAGGATCAAAGTGAAAGGCGCACTTTTAATTATAACATGTTATTGAGACAGGTGTGGTGGTGCATGCCTGTAATCCCAGTACTGGGGAGGTTGTGACAGGAGGATCACAGGTTTGTGGCCAGCCTCAGCAATTTAGTAAGGACCTCCGCAACTTAGTGAGCCTGTTTCAAAATAAAAATTAAAATAGAGCTAGGGGTGTAGAATGCCCCTGGGTTCAATCCCTCATACCACAAAATAAATAAAAATAAATAAGTAAATACATAAATTAAAACAAAACATGTTATTGGACATATTACTCATTTCAAAACTAATTGTCGTTTCTTGAAATGACCATGTTCAACATTTGATCTTTTTGTTTTCTTTTGGTTCATGTCTGAGGTTATAAAAATAACAACTTTGTTCACTCCCTAAAAGGAATTATGCTTTCTCTCTTTATAAGGTGGCAGTGGTTCTCTTTGTCCTACTTGTGAGAAACACAGAGCCAAATTTAGAGCCAGAACACCTCGATTACCTATGACTTAGGTTTGATATATTTATGACTGCTCCAAAATAGGAACATTTGGTTTTAAGCCACTTTGAATCTGTTCTGAAAAAGGGCAGGCATAGGTAAGTACGAGATATGTGGAAATTCACAAGTGATGTGTGCGTGCATGATTGTATCACTTTGAATCTCACTACGATGTATAATTACAATGCACCAATAAAAGTGTTAAAAAAAAGGTGTTAGGATCGAATAGATTGCCATATCATAAGACGATCTCCTTGCCTGATAAACACAATACAGACGAGTGACTACCCTACTGTTTCCGTCAGTATTCTTACAGCTATAATCTAAAAGGTTGACCACATAACTTAGAGGGAAGAAAATTTCTTTTCTTATGGTTTCGGGTTCAGTCCATGTGAGGCCAGGGACCATGGATTTCAGGGCATGGTGGCGGGAGGTGGAGACACGGAGTGCACATGGGCGGTGCTCCTCACATCATGGAGTCTAGAGGCAAGAGACAGGGGAGGAGGAGGAGAAACCATATATAATCCCCAAAGCAGCACTTCCAGGGACCCGCCCCCTCCAGCCACAAGCTACCAGCCCAGACCACAGACCAGATAAATCCATTATAATGGATTTATCTACTGCTGGTATTACAACCCTCATGACTCAACTATATCAACCATGAATATTAATAAATGATCTCTTTAGGGGACATTTTATATCTAACTATAACATCTACACGGGTTATGCTCTGACATTAAAAGGAGGCAACCCTTTCTCAAGCCTGAATGTGCATTGAAAGAGGAATAACATACACACTTTTCAGTGTTATCCAAATTCCAAACTCATAAAGAGGGAGGGAAGGGAGCTTTGTTTCCTTGGTTGAAAAGATAGCTTTGAGAATGCGAAAATTGATGCTCACAATGCACTTATAAATGTGTTCCCGGACCTATTGGAACAAGAGGACAGAAAGTTTTAGAATTGCCTCTTATCATTTGAGTTGGCAGAAAATGAGGAAGCATAATGATATAGGACAGCGACCATCTGCCTTTTCCAGAAATGTGGGTAGAATCAGAGAGAGAGGGCTTTATGAAGCAGCATGCGAGTGTGTGGCAACTGGGGGACAGCGTCTCTCATGGCGTGTAATGTTTTAATCCTGAAACTTTATGATAGATCCATAAGGAGCTCACTCAGCATCAGAAGAAATGCCACCCAGGTGCGTCTGCCCTTAGAAGTCACTCTGTTGTGAATGACAACTAATTTTTTTTAAAGTGCATCAATTTTTGCGATCCTGAATTATTAGGCTGTGGTTATAAATGTGTTTAAATCAATCTTATGATCAGGTCTAACTGGGCATGAAAGGCAAATAGTTGCAAGGAATGATTCGAGAATCTTCCTAGTTATAAAATCGTCTCTCTCTCTCCCCCTCTCCTCTCCTCTCCTCTCCTCTCCTCCCCTCCCCTCCCCTCTCCTTCT
>PVJS01042474.1:0-17497 GCA_004027185.1 Glis glis | reverse complement strand
GGAGGAGGAGGAGGAGGAGGAGGAGGAGGGAGGAGGAGGAGGAAGAGAGAAGAGAGAGAGGAAGAAGAAGGAGGAGGAGGAGAGAGGAGAGAGAGAGAGAGAGAGAAAGGAGAGAAAGGAGGAGGAGGAAGAGGAGGAGGAGGAGGAGGAGGAGAGAAGAGTCCAGAAGGTGGGTGAGCTAACACCAAAGTACCCAGTGGTTTGTTGTTATTTATACATACAAGTGATGTTACCTTATACATGTCAGGGTGATTGCTTAGGAAGCTGCATCTCATTTATTTTGTGCTGTGCTTTTAGGTCTTGAGTTTTTAGTAATGCTTTCTGCATGGCCTGGGCCCTCTTAAGGGCTGCTAAAAGGAAGCATCTGATGAGAGATGGGGGGAGGGGAGAGTGACTAACTACGGCATTAAAATCCAAGCATGAATCAGAATACAATATCGGGTATGACACCCTTTTACAGAAACAGACACGGACAGCTTTATTCAGAACCCAGAATATTGGATCCCATCAGCTGCAAAGTCTCCCTAAATACCCATCCTTTCCTTCTTTCTCTCTCTTCCTCTTTCTCTCTCTTCCTCTGCCCACCACCCTCTTCTTGCCCAAATCTGATTCTCATTCAGGTCATGCATGCGTTATAGACACGGGCACTGGGCTAGTCAGGGTAGACACCAAGTGCGACTTCCGCAGGGGCCCTGGGCTTGCTCAGCTCACACCTGGAGGCAGTTATCTCTGCCTGGGTGCTCTGCAGGGAGCAGGGGCACCAGGCCCCAAAGAGGCAATTACTCGTGCCTGTGAAAAACTGGGGAGGGTCCAAGTGGCTTCACAGAGGACAAATTATATGTTCAATCCAAAGCCTCTTAATTCAGAAAGTAAATCAGTTACCTGCAGTAACCCAAGGCAAAGCCCTCCTTGAAAGGTCCCGCCCACCTCTCAGATGTCAGATGATCCTATTTCAAATTTATCAAAGCAGCACGGATTAGCAGAGCAATACACCCTTCGGTCTGGCTCCCTCCTCCTCATGGCTGCTTTGTTTGTCTAAATAGTTGTTTTAGTGAGTGAGAAGAAAGAATGGGAGGCAATTAGTGTTTCTTGTAATGTTCCATGTTCCGTTTTGTAATCCTTCTGTCAGGTTTATTTTCATGTTAAGCAAAGGAAGTCCCACCGGAATATTATAATCTCTTCTTAGTGTTAGCAGAAAAGCCAACGGATGGTATTTAAATTAATAAAGAAATTTTCAAGAAAATGAAGGCTTTCTTTGAGAGTGTCAGTTTAAAGAGCAGGTCATTCTGAGCTTGGCTTGTCTCAACAGTGAATAAAGTCAGACATAACACTCTTTCTAAGAAGCCGGGCAGGTGCCTTCGGTCTAGATTGTGGGATCTACTGAAAGTGACTTTTTTTTTTACAGTACTGGGGATTGAACCCAGGGGCATTCTACCTCCAAGCTACACCCCATCCCATTTTTTTATTCTTTATTTTGAAACAGGATCTCACTAAGTTGCGTGGGGCCTCACTAAATAGCTGAGGCTGTCCGCAAACCGGGATCCTCCAGTCTCAGCCTCCCAAGTACTGAGATTAAAAGCGTGCGCCACTACACCCGGCCACTGAAAGTGACATTTGTACCTGGCCCTCTGCAGCACAGGGTCATTTTTTTTGGGGGGGAAAGGGTTTACTGAGGATGGAACCCAGGGGTGTTCTACCTCTGACCTACACCCTGAGCCCTGTTTCATTTTTTATTTTGAAACAGGGTCTCGCTAAGTTGCTGAGGCTGACTTTGAACCTTTGATCCTCCTATTTCAGCCTGCACAGGGTCTTACATTTCTGTTTCCTTCTATCTGCAGCCTTGGCCCCAGTTAGGACTGGTCACAGCCTCTGAGCCACTTCCAGAGCCTCTTGACTTGGCTCCGGTCTCCTGCTTTGCCCTTTGCTATCAGCATTATTGAATCCGTATTTTGCTTAAAAGCCTCAAACCCTGCTCCAATGCCCACGTCCTAAACCAACCTTTCTTCCAGACCCTCAAGCTTCACCATCGCACACTCATTCCAGGCAGACTGTTGCTCTTCCCCTTCCCCACCCTGCACTTTTCTACCCTAAACCTGTCCCTTTCCCCATTCCATCCCTTCCAGGCCAGATCTGTCTGGCCCAGCCTCCAACCAGGAAGTCCCTCCACCCCTCCCAGCAGACAGTGCATTCTCTCACAGGTGTGTCTGGTAGATTCTATCCCTATCTGTCCATGGCATGGACCAGTGTCCACCTTGTATTATAGATTTCTCACTCCATAAACAACACAAGCATATGTTCTCCTTTTAAGAAACTAAAACACTGCCGGGCGTGGTGGCGCACACCTGGAATCTCAATACTTGGGAGGCTGAGACAGGAGGATTGCAGGCTCAAGACTAGCCTCGGCAACTTAGTGAGACTCTCAGCAACCTAGCAAGACCCTGTTTCAAAATAAAAAATGGGCTAGGGGTGTAACTCAGAGGTAGAATGGCCCTGAGTTCAATCCCTAGTCCCATGAGAAAGGAGGGAAGGAAGGAAGGAAGGAAGGAAGGAAGGAAGGAAGGAAGGAAGGAAGGAAGGAAAAGAAAGACTGGAAGGCTGCAGATAAAGATTAAGACCCCTTCACCTCCACCCTGAATCCCCTCTCCACTTTCCAGAGCTAACCATTCTGGTGAGTTTGATGTATTTTCCTTCTAAGTTTATGTCTATATCTACATACTTGTGTCTGTATACATATAGAAATGTATATATATATATATATATATATATATACACATATATATATACATAATTATATGTAAAAGCACATAATTTTGCAATTTGCACGGCATTGCTTTTTGAGATCTGTCCATGTCGATACACATACACACAGCTTTAGAGATCTGCTTTTCATTACTCTATGGGATCTCATCCTACGACAGCCCTTCGAATCTCATTTAAGCTATCCTCTATTTATGGGCAGCCTGTTCCTTCTGCCTGGAAGGTTTTCCTGCTAGCTGGCCCAGCCGACTAACATCCAGGTGTGGCCTCTGCTATAAATTCTCTCCTGACTCCCACCCTGTCCTCCTTTGTCACCACCCCCTTGGTTCCCAATTGTCACGTCCAGTAGCTGCTCCTGCCTCACAGGCCCTAGCATCCAATGGCAAGGCCCCGGGGGCTCAACTTCACCTTGCACATCTATCAATATATCTGTACTGGCAAAGGCAGCCCCCTCCCCCAGGACCGAGGAGCTGACATTTAAAACAACAAGACACTCAGCGATGGCTGCACACCTCTGTCTTCACATGAGCTCCTGGAGAGGGGTCATTCACTGCTGTGTGTCAGGAACTCAGCCCGGGGCCTGACACACGGTAGATCTTCAGTACATACGAGCTGAATCAACACGTCTTCTTTCTCATGCGCCACTGCAAGTTCCTGGAAGTCAGGCTTTGTATCAGCTTCATTTCCCACCCCCTTTGAAGGTCTCATGTGGGACTTCACCTATGTGCTAAATAAACATTGGACCAAAGACAAAACAACACATCCATCTGGCCGTTGCCGACAAGGAACCACTCCCTTTGGAGAAATGGGTGGGAAGTGAGCTCGGAAACGGGTCAGTCATTTTGGTATAACCAAGCAAAAAACAACAATAATAATTGCAGGATGGGAGATGGGAACGAGACCAGCAGCTGCGAGACACACACACACACACACACGCACGCACACATGCACACATGCACACACGCGCACACGCGCACACACACACACACCGGTGGCGACTGGAGGGATGCTGCAGAGAGGCTGTGCCTGTCCTGGGTTCTGAACAGGAGCCCGACACTTCAATGTTGAGTGTCTCTGTCCTTCAGTGCCACCAGGAGCTCAAGGCCAGCTGTGTGATTTATAAAGATACTTAAAAAATCTCACTATGATGTATAATTACAATGCACCAATAAAAGTATAAAATAGATACATAAAACAATGGATTAAAACATCTAAAAAATAGTTCAGCCAGGCGTGGTGGTACACGTTTGTAATCCCAGTACTTGGGAGGCTGAGACAGGAGGATCGCAGGTTCACGGCCAGCCTCAGCTACTTAGTGAGGCCTCTGCAACTTAGTGAGACCCTGTTTCAAAATAAAATAATAAAATTGGACTGGGGGTGTAGCTTGGAGGTAGAACGCCCTTGGGTTCCATCCCCAGTACAAAAAAAAAAAAAAAAGCCGGGCATGGTGGCTCATGCTTGGAATCCCAGTACTTTGGAGGCTGAGACAGGAGGATCGCAGGTTCAAGGACAGCCTCAACGAGTAGTGAAAGTCTCATCAACCTAGCGAGACCGTTTCAAAGTAAAAATAAAATAGGGTTGGAGTGTAGCTCGGAGATAGAATGCCCCTGGGTTCAATCCCCAGTAACCCCCCCCCAAAAAAAAGTAGTTCCTGGACTGAGTTTCTGTTGATCTGTCCTGTGTCAATACAGGAGTCTCATGGGGACTGTGTGTGACTCCTTCTATCAGCACTGCTTGGTCTTGGCCATCCTGCCTGCCACGGGGTTTCCTACCCCAAGAGGGTCTATGGCAGCCTGGCCTGGCTCTCAAGAAAACCTCTCCTAGATCTCAGGAAAGCGAGGACTAGCTCTCAAGAAGAGCTTTCTAGAAGGGTCAACTAGGTTTTAGGAGCCTTCTTCTACCAGGATCGTATATACCTGATCTCCAGGGCTGCCCAACCCCATTGCTTTTCCTCAATTCACCCCCTATTTAAAACCTGCAGTAGCCGGGCGTGGTGGCGCACACTTGTAATCCCAGTACTTGGGAGGCTGAGACAGGAGGATTGCAGGTTCGCGGCCAGCCTCAGCAACTTAGTGAGGCCCTCTGCAACTTAGGGAGACACCGTTTCAAAATAAAGAATAAAAAATAAGGCTGGGGGTGTAGCTCAGAGGTAGAATGCCCCAGGGTTCAATACCCAGTACTGCAATAAATAAATAGAGATTGATAGATGATAGATAGATAGATAGATGATAGATAGATGATAGATAGATAGATAGATAGATAGATGATAGATAGATGATAGATAGATAGATAGATAGATAGATAGATAGATGATATATAGATAGATAGAAGATAGATGATAGATAGATAGATAGATAGATAGATGATAGATAGATAGATAGATAGATAGATAGATAGATAGATAGATGATAGATAAAACCTGCAGTGACTCCCTGATGCTCCAGGGATAAAGTTCTAACTCAAGAAGTTCCCAAGCTGGTTCCTGCCACATCTTGCCTCCTGGTTGTCCATACTTCTAGACTCACAAAGCTCTCTGAAGATACTGTGTTCATTTCTGCCTCAGATCCTTTGCACATACAGTTCCTTCTGCCTGGAACATTTTGCCACCACGCTTGTTCGCATGATTTCATGCATCTCTTCTTAGGTGTGAGCCTTCCTTGAACGATCCTCCCTGGGCAATGCGACATCAGCTTGCTGTATGATTCTATACACCTGTCCACCCCTCGTATAGCCCAGTGAGCATCGCCGCTAGTTTAATTGTGCACCGTGTCCATCTGGATCGCAGGGCATCCTGCACGCCCAGCCTTGTGCCTTCTGCTCACAAAATAATCCATGAAGAAATGTCAACGAATGAAAGAGTTGCCCTCTGACTGTGTCACTGGTTTTATAGTACTTCCTCCCGAGTTTTTTCTGAATCCTTTTGTTGGAGAAGACTCCCTGGGTGGTGGGGGTAGGGGATTTGATTTAGAGTCCTTTCCTTGAGGGTTGCACTATGTTTTAAGAAAATGCCTATTCCCGGCTGCACAGTTTAGGTACATAAAATTTGCGTATTGCAATAAATACTTGGCCTCATGAATTTCTAGCCTGTTAAATAACAGAACTTAAAATGCTAGGTAAGCATGTAAAAGGAGATAGCATCATAAATACCGGAAAATTACAGGTCGGTGGGGTTTTTTTTCCTCCTTTGATCATGCAACTTTCACCACATGAAAGAGTGGGGGACGCGCAGAGAGTCTTGGGTAGGGTTTTTCCTGCCTCGCTTACTTCTGATCTGTTTGGAACAAGGGGGCAACACCGCTTGGTAGACACCAAGTAGGATGACTGCCCAGGTCCCAATAAATGTCCTTTAGCTACAGATGTCTCCCAGCAAAGGGGACGGCAGTGGGCAATTCCATCTGTATTATGGGAGAGGGATTGGATGAGGGATGGATCCCTGACCCATGCAGGACTGGCTGATACCTCTTCTGGATTTGAAACTTAAACAGTTTTATGTTCTCAGACACTGGAGCCTTGGGGCGGAGTTACTATGACGGTGTCCCCGGGAGACCGTTCTGACTGATCCTGCTGCAGAG
Source organism: Glis glis (assembly GCA_004027185.1). Taxonomy (NCBI): domain Eukaryota; kingdom Metazoa; phylum Chordata; class Mammalia; order Rodentia; family Gliridae; genus Glis; species Glis glis. Next base: position 11,168 of record PVJS01042474.1, on the reverse strand, counting down.
GTATCCTGGCTGCCTTGCACTGGCTCTTGCCCTTCCTAATGCTACCCGGTGGCAGATTTTAATATTTTTCTGCAGCATCTCCATTCTTGCTTCTCTGCATGGAAAGCATTCTTGCAAAAGAAGCACCAATGGGGAGTAAGACAGGAGGTTTATTTAGAGAAGTGACAGCACCAAGTGAGGAAGGCTGTGCTAAAACAAGTGTGGGGGGCAGAGGAAGGTACATTCCAGAGAAAAGTGTCAGGAACAGGCTATTTTCTGGGGTCAAAAGCTGCCTGGGACAAAAGTTACACTCCAGAGAGGGGGTCTGGCAAAGTCTGTTCCCAGGTGTGGGAAAGGAGTGTGGAGTCTCCTCATGGCAAGTCTTATTCAGCCTGGAAACCTTCCCCCTAATGCATATGCACTGAGGGAGATGACTATCTCTTTCCCACCACACCTTAGTGAGTCGCCTGGTCTTTGTCCCCTCCCACAGGGGAGGGGGTCTAAGTGAGGCTCTGCAGATGGGCTTACCTTCTTTTTTTATTTTATTTTATTTTTGGTGGTGGTACTGGGGATTGAACCCTAGCTACACCCCTAGCCCTTTTTTATTTTATTTTTATTTTGAAACGGTCTCACTAAGTTACTGAGATTCTGTGATAGTTGGTCTGGTTTGTCAACTTGACTCTCCTAAGATCATGTGACTTTGGTTGTGGAACAGCTGATTGAACCGGAAGTCCTGCCCTAAATGTGGGCAGCAGGGTTCTGATAGGTGCAGGACTTAGATAAAAAGAAGGAGAAATCCGAGTAGAGGGAGCCGCGACTCTTCCTGAAGAAAACGCGTCTGCTCTCGTCTGAGATCGTCGGTCTCCAACTCTGCAGTTTCCTTGAAGAGCTTCTTGATCTTCTGCTCTCGTCTGAGATCGTCAGCCTCCAGCCTTCGAGCTGAAACTTCACCATCGTTTCTCCGAAGAGCTTCCTGATCTTCGCATCTTGGACTGGACTGAATTGGTGGTTGCTTCAATCCTAAGGCTCCAGCTCTTAGACCGCCCGGCCAGCTACTGATTCCTCTGATTCTTCACATGCAGTCGAAACTCAGGACTACATTGTGAGCTGATCTAATAAATCCTTTTTTTTCTCCCTTCTTTTCTTCATTCTGTGAATTCTGTCGATCTAGTGAACCCTGACCAATACAGATTCTCACTAAGTTGCTGAGACTGGGCTCCAACGTGCGATCCTCCTGTCTCAGCCTCCCAAGTACTGAGATTCCAGGTGTGTGCCGCCACCCCCCCCAGCGGGCTTAGCCTTCTGGTGTCTCTACTTCCCTTCTGACCCAGCTGACCCTGTCTGTTCATGTCTCACTAGCGACCTAACACTAAGATCAGAGTTCACTCTTTCCTCATTCCTGTGAGGCACCCCAGGATCATTTCAATACATTGCCTTCTCAGGTGCACGGATACCCCCATAAATTCATAGACTTATCCCAGGTTAAAGTTAGGGTTTCGTTGCTCAAACATTCTCTCGCTTTCTTTCTTTCTTTCTTTCTTTCTTTCTTTCTTTCTTTCATTTATTTTTGGTACTGGGAATTGAACCCAGAGGCATTCTACCTCCAAGCTACACCCACAGCCCGATTTTATTTCTTATTTGGAAACAGGATCTCACTAGGTTGCTGCGAGTCTGGAGAAGTTGCTGAGGCTGTCCTTGAACCTGCGATCCTCCTGTCTCAGCCTCCCAAGTACTGGGATTACAAGCGTGTGCCACCACGCCTGGCCATTCTCTCGCTTTCTGAAGGGAGCTGATTCAACCTGGCCTATAGAGTTGGGGCAGCTCAGCTGAGTCTTTCATGCAAGATTTCCTGGTACCTGGCGAGACTGAGAAGCAGCAGGGCCGCAGCTACCTACAGCCCCATGGGAAGGCGTGTTCTACCAAGAAAAGGACATTTCGCCTGCTTTCTGACAATTCTTTGGGTCTAAAAGTAGAGGACACAATGAATGTGACTGCCATCTTGAGTTTTCTAATTGGCATCCAAGAAACAAATCACTTGTGGTAAAGTGGCCCATCACGTCAACCAGGAGCCAACGTGGCGCCCTGGGCTTCAGGAAATTAGACGTCTACATGTCCCGCAGAAATCCAGTCAGGACGGTGGAGCTGTACTGTGAAAGGAAACCCGGCTCCAGAGGCTTCCAAAATGGGATTCCAACTACAAAATCACAAATAACTCCAAAGAGGAAGAGAAAGAAAAGATAACCAGAGCAGCAGTGGGGTTTCAGTGGGAACTCCCTGATAAGCCCAGGTTTTAAATATGAAAGAACGATGTCCTCCATCCTCAAGGACATCGCAATCTGGCAAAGAAGATAAAAACCCTTCACCTAATAACTCGCACCCAAAGGAGGATGTGCGGAAAGGAGAACTTTGGAAGAAGGGCAAGACACTGGCTGCTAGGAGTGGCCGGTGACAGCAGCTTCCAGCTCAGGAGATAAGATCTTGTCCTCTTTATCATTTGGGCTCCTCATCACGTTGAAAGAACAGGTGAGACCCTCATCGTCTTTGACCATACAGTGACCTGTCATATTCTCATCCCATCGGCGATTGCTGGCATTGGTAGAACCTTAACTAACTACTGTTTATTTATCGCCTGCTAATTGCAGTGTATTTGAGGACATGACCTCATTCCACTTAAATGATGTCTATCCTTATGCTATGTCTACAGATAAATACTTCCCATTTTACAATAAAAGAACCATCGTCTGGAAGGGAGAAGATGGCCTGCCCTAGACCACACAGCTAGTGTAACAGTAGACAGTGAAATCAGGATCCAAAATCAGACCCTGGAGTCATCCCATTCCACTCCACCTCTTGACAGAAGTCGCAGAATATGGAGTCCAATGCCTCATTTTATGGACAGCCAGGGAAACAGGGTCTCCCAGACTAGCTGGTTTAAGAGGGTCCTCAGTCCCCTGGGGACACACAGGGACAGCCTGATGCTGGAACTGTGCCTGCCTCCTCTCAAGAAAGGGGCATTGTTGAGATGTTGGCTTGAAACCCCAGTCTACAGTTGGTAAAACTGAGGCAAACTTGCCTCCAGCCGGGCTTCTGGTACCCACCTAATTTATCCTTCTGGCTTACCTGGCTCTCAAGCTGCCCATCAAAGCTGACCATTTCTGTGTCCTCCTGTCTTGTCTCTGATGGACTGAACCGGTTCTCTGAGGGGGTTCTCCTCCCAACCCTGCCCCCATGCCCAGCTACTGCTTCCCAAAAGGGTCCTGCCCCTTCCTGGGAACCGCTCAGGCTTCTGGCGCGTGCGCCATCCCACCAACCAATAAGTTTAAAGGCCACGCGGGCCTCCAATAAGATGCAACACTGGGTCCGTCAACCAATGGCAACGGGCCAACTCAGCTTAAGCCCGTATTTAATCCCAAGCACGGATCGCCTTTCTTCTGACCTCCCATCGCTTGAATAAATCTCTTGGCTGCATGGTTGTCTCCAGTGTGGTTTTTGCCCTTCATTGGTGTTTCCACCCGGTTCAGGTACCCCACCTTTCAGTGGGACCCCACTTTGAGCCATAGGGCTTGACCCACTGGGACGCCACAGCCTTTGCCCATTATTTTGATCACCTGCTTCGCATCCACCATCAGCCATTTTTAGGTGAGTTTCCCTTAATTCCCAAACTCCAAAACCTGTCAGGTCTCTCGCTGGGTGCTGACCATGACCGTCCGGCTGCCCCAAGCATTGACCCTCACAGGGAGGAACGCACCCCACCCAGATCTTCACGGTTGCAGTGGACTTCACGGAGTTTTAAGCTTAACCTTTAGAGTCCTAAGCCTCCTTCGGGCTCGTCTGACAGTAGTAGGTTATCACCATTAATTGTTCGCAGTCAGGTACAGGTTAAACGCCTTGTACTGAGCCGTCACAGTTGGTTACTTGTGGTCAGTTACAGGCTAAATTCCTTCCTCACCACAATTAATTGTTAATTGGTACAAGTTAAATTCCTTATTTTCACTTTCTCTTCCTCATCTCGGCCGCGGGGGTAGAGAGGCCCCTCTCTGGACTTGGGTCTTACCTCCTTACAGGTCCACTGGGACCTCCTAAATCCGAGCGCTCGGTGACCCATTGTCCTCCGGTCCACTGGGACCTCTTGCCCACTAGACCTCAGTGACTACTGGGCTCTTCGGGTTGAGACCTGCCATATCCTGTCCTGGGGGGACGCCTCCACGGACACATAATCCTCTCCATGGGGACTTCCTCCTCCCTCCCGGCCGACTCTCCCCTAAGATGTCTCCTAAACAATTTAAACACCCTCAACCTTACTCCCAATATTAAGCCTAAATGACTCATTAAATTTTGCACTCAGGACTGGCCCACTTATCCCTTAGACAACCAAAACAAATGGCCCAAGTATGGGTCTCTCGATCCCGCACTTCTCAGGGATCTTTATAACTTTTGTGAGCGATCAAAAAAATGGGCAGAGATTCCCTACGTTCAGGCTTTTTCCTTTCTCCATTCCAATCCTGCTCTGTGTATTTCTTGTTCTCCCAAGAATGTCCTCCTTGCCTATCAACCCAACCCCACACCTGTCCCCACACCTTCCTATTCTTCTCCTGATGACTTCGACCCTGCAGACAAAGGCTTTCCAACAATATACTAATCTCGACCCGGAATCCCCAGGCCGAAATGCAAAGCACAATCGAGGAGACCGCCCAATCCCTTGCCTCTCTTCAGCGTCAAATCACATCCCTAGCTGGAGTCACCCTGCAAAACCGAAGGACCCTTGACTTATTGACAGCCGAAAAAGGTGGGACCTGTATTTTTCTCCAAGAAGATTGTTGCTATTACATCAACGAGTCACAGTACCAATAACACACTGGTTCACCTTGGAGGCAAAGCACAGAGAGTTGAGGGACTCAGAGACATTCTCTTCTAGAGGGGAAACATTCACAAACATGAGCATCTTAGCACTGCCGCCCAGAGAGTTCTGCAGCAGCCAGGTGGCCAGCCCCTGCGCTCCTCCTGCAATTCCAGCTGTTCTTTCTGAAGTTCCTGCACCAAGCCTTCCAGCATGCCCAGCGCTCTTCCAGCTCCAGGACATGGGCACTCACTTTCCCCAGCTCCTGCTGGCCCCGCTCAGTGGCCAGCTCCCCTTCCAGGGTGCTGCGCTCCTCCTGCCATTCCTGCACCAAGCCTTCCAGCCGCTCTGCTAGCTCCAGGACACAGGCACTCAGATTCCCCAGCTCCTGCTGGCCCTGCTCAGCAGCCAGATCCCCTTCCAGGGTGCTGCGCTCTGTCTCAAGGGCCTTGGCCTGCTGCTGGGCCCTGCCAAGGGTGGCCCCAGCTCCTCCGCTTTCCCCTTCTGCCTCCTCCTCAGGGGCTCTGGCTCCAGCCTCCGGTGCTTCCCCAGGGAACGTGTGGCCCCTCCCCCAGGGCCCTGCCCTGGTGGGGACTCCATCTCCAGTAGGGGACTCCACAGGAGGAGGGGTTCGCGCATGGAGACCAAACAAACATTTCCTCTTCTTAATCTCCCTCCCTGAAATGAATCGGTCCTTGTGGCTGTTAAGGGCAGAGAGGAGCTTGGGAGAACGTTCTCCCTTGGGTGTGTCTGAAAGCTCCCCCAGGAGCACACTGTCCCAGTTCTCAGAGATGAAGGGCTATTGTCAACTGCGGGCCCCTATTCACTCCAGGACGATCCATGGACTACCTAAACCCCGGCGGAGGCTCAGGCCACCCTCACCCCATCCCTCTTCTTTTTCCTTTTCCCCTTTCTCTCTTTCCTCTCATGCTCAGGTACCTAACAGCAAAATTCTATACCAAAGATGGTGCTTATTCCTGGACGCACTGCGTATGCACAGCTGGCTCATCCCCCCTTCCACGGGAACTGCAGACTGGACAACCACGCTGGTGGACCTATGGCTACAGGGCACCTTAATGGACTTTACTCCAGCTGAAATCTACACGTTTGGTGCAGGGTTTTTGGGTATTCTCCTCTCCCTGAAACCGGGTCAGCCCAGTCCCCCCCCCCACAATCCATCACCCCCTTTGACAGCAGGAAGTAGCTGGAAAGACACAACGCCCAATTCCCAAACAATATCAAAAAGGGGGGAATGATAAATTGAACCGGTTCTCCGAGGGGGTTCTCCTCCCAACCCTGCCCCCATGCCCAGTTACTGCTTCCCAAAAGGGTCCTGCCCCTTCCTGGGAACCGCTCAGGCTTCCGGCGCACACGCCATCCCACCGACCAATAAGTTTAAAGGCCACGCGGGCCTCCAATAAGATGCAACACTGGGTCCGGTCAACCAATGGCAATGGGCCAACTCAGCTTAAGCCTGTATTTAATCCCAAGCATGGCGGCTCTCTCTCTCTCTCTGATCGCCTTTCTTCTGACCCCCCCATCATTTGAATAAATCTCTTGGCTGCATGGTTGTCTCCGGTGCGGTTGTTTTTTGCCCTTCAGTCTCTACCACTATTTATTTATTTTCATGGCTCATCTGTGACTGTTACTTGTTTTTTACATTAGACTTTTAAGTCCTTGAGGTTAATGACTCTAGAAGAATAAATGTTCAATATATATTTGTTGAATTAGGATCTCTTTTTTTGGTTTGAAAAGCTATTTAAATGTAAGACTTTTTATTTAGTATGTTGAAGAAAGCTAATTCTATAAAGCTTTCCCTGAATACTATAAGAAATGTATTAGAGCCTTTCTATTGGCTATTACTCCATTTTGGAAGCACCTATAGCCAATTTCTTATTAAAGTTTTTTGTTAGTCTTCTTCTAGCCCAAGTCCTGACCCAAAAGCTTTCTTGTCAACTTGATGTGAGATTCTTCCCATAAAGACAGAAAACATAAAAACTCAGAATAAAAACATTGCAAAATCATCATATTATATCCTCCATAAACTGATGAATGGTTAAACAAAATGAGGTATATTTACACATGGAATAATATTCCTCCATCAAAAGGAATAAAGCACTGATTTATACTAGAATATGAATGAAGGAGGAACCTTGAAAACATTGTGCTAAGTAAAAGAAGCTAGACATAGGGCCACATAGCCCTTGATTCCATTTCAGAAAGCAAATCAGTGGTTGTCTTGGCATTGGGAAGTGCAGGGACTTGGGGTCATAGCTAAAGAGTACAGTGTTTCTTTGGGGGTGAGAAACATTTTTTTTTGCAGTACTGGGGATTGAACCCAGAGGCATTCTACCTTCGAGCTATACCCCCAGTTCGATTTTATTTCTTATTTGGAAACAGGGTCTCGCGAGTTTGATTAGAGTCTCACTATTTGCTGAGGCTGTCCTCAAACCTGTGATCCTCCTGTCTCAGCCTCCCAAGTACTGGGATTCCAGGCGTGTGCCACCATGCCTGGCTGTGATAAACATTTTCTAAAAATTTATTGTAGCAATGTTTGTAGAATGGTTTTTAGGGAGGAAACAACCATTGAGTTGTATACTTCAGTGTGGCTGTACAATTCTAAAAACCGTTGAACTTTAGATGGGTGAATTATATGGCACGTGGTTATATCTCAATAAAGCTGTTAGCAAAATAAAAAAATAAATTGTAGTCTATTTCATTAACTGAATTTCTTTGTTAACATTTTGTTTTGTTTGTGGTACTGGGGATTGAACTCAGGAGCATTCTACCTCTGAGCTACACCCCCAACCCTATTTTTTTAATTTTTTATTTTGAAACAGGATCTTGCCATTTGAAAGCTGCAGAGAGCCTCGCTAACTTGCTGAGGCTGGCTTCGAACCTGAGATCCTCTTGTCTCAGCCTCCCAAGTACTAGGATTACAGGTATGCACCACCACGCTCAGCTGTTTCCCTTGGTAGCCTTGCCCCTCGGGATGCACTTTGACAGAAAAAGCTTAACAAAACCTTGGGTCTTGCTCAGTTCTTCAACCCCAACTTCATGCAGGAGATATTTGCCCTATTTTACTCTGAGTCATACACAAGGGTCTTCCGTCCTCACCTAGAGAGTCGGGTAGCAAGGTGGACTGCGTTGTTGGGGGCAGGCGAAGGTCCTTAAAGAAAGGCAACACGGCCACTAACCACTTAGGAGGGTTAGAAAGAGCCCTGGGTAAACTGAGGCCTGAACGGAACAGAGAGACGATTGCAAGGTCAGATCTGAGATCCACACACTAAGCAAACACCCAGCTAATCTCCCCGCCGGCCCTGTCACTCCTTCTTGCTTAGTCCTCTATTACGGGAGGCTTTCTTTCATGTGGTGTTAAGTTAAAACGCAAGCAACTAACAAAGTAATTGCCACTTCCGTATTTACTTTTTTTTTTTTTGTCCTAGACTACAAAAGACAGCCGAGTTTCCCCGCATCATCGTAAATCTTGGGCTTGCTATTGATGAATTACTCCAGCGCTGGGTGTGTGTTTTGGTTTTGACTTAACACTGCTCACATTTCAGTAATCCTGTCAACTTCCCAGAAGCACTCTGTTAGACGGTCATAACGATGGAGCACCAAAGGCCCGGCTGATTCTTGTGGACAACAGCTTTCCAGGCGAGGAGGGGAGAGGTGGCCATATAGGAGCAACATGAAAATAAAGGTTTGGAGCTGGGAGGGTGGCACGCGGAGGCCATGCATAATTCATCAGGCAAATTAATCTGGTCTCCTTTCCTCTGCCCATTGCAATTACTGGGAACACGCCGTCATTGCTCCCTCGCCCTCCTCCACCCCTTCCCTGGTGGTGGCAGCTCCGGAGAGGCCCTGGGACCACTGGATCTGAGTCACAGGCAGCTCAGGTCGCACGTGCTGGGCAGAGCAGTACCTGGGAACGCGTCCCTCTGCGCCTGCCTCCGCTTAGGCAAGGTTTTCTCCCCTGGTGGGGAACCGGGGGCAGCAAGGGTTTGGTGTGCAGCAGAGCAGAGAGTGGGGACAATTAGTTTTCTTCATGCTCGGCTGGGCCTTAGTGTAGGGACGGCCCGGCTTAGAGGGTGAGGCAGATCGCAGATAATAGAAGCTTCATTTCCAACTGGCCCTCCAAGCGTTCTGCCGGGCCCAGGAGGGAGGGACAATGCGACCACCTCCCGAAACGCAGGCCCTGGATGCGGACCAAACAAGGAGGGAAAAACAAAAGCGGGGACCGGACAGGGCTTTGCCTCGGAATGGCTTCTATAGTCCCTGCCGAAAGAAAAAAGGAGCAGAGAAAGGTCCCATTGAGGACAGAAAATGAAGTCTGGTAATGAAACTTGTATTTCTCACACAGCCAAGACACACACACACACACACACACACACACACACACACACACTCTCGTACACATGGACCACTGTATGGGCAAGTTCCTTCCAGCCCAGGGATGTGTCTCTGAGAAAAAGAAAATATATATATGTGGTTTTTTTTTCCTTCAAGGGGAAGAGCCCTCACTACATGGCTTTCTAGCTATGGTAGGTGCCACCCAAAGGTCCCCCAGGGTAGGGAACTCCAGGGAGCTCCCGGCACCAGTGGAGGAAGCAAACCCCAAAGATGGCACCACAGAGGGAAGAAAAGAAGCAGGACGCACGATCATTTGTGGGGTTTTCTTCTTTGAGATGTTCATTTTATTTTTATATACATTTTTTGTGTGGTACTGGGGATTGAACCCAGGGGCATTGTACCTCCAAGCTACACCCCCAGCCCTATTTTTTTATTCTTTATTTTGAAACAGGGTCTCACTAAGTTGCAGAGGGCCTCACTAAGTAGCTGAGGCTGGCCGTGAACCTGCGATCCTCCTGTCTCAGTCTCCCAAGTACTGGGATTACAAGCATGCGCCACCACACCCGGCTTTTTATATACTTTTATTGGCATATTGTAATCATACAACATAATGAAGTTCCGTCGGATAGGGACATACATGCACACAGCACTTGGTGAGCTTCCCCCCGTCCTTTGGTTTTTTATCTTTTTTGCTGCTATACCAGAAATCACCCCCAAACCTAGGAGCTGAAAACAACATCCATTTTAACGTATGTCATCATTTGGGGGTATCAGAATTTCAGGCAGAGCTGAATGGGATGACTCACCAGCTTCGTGAGATATCAGTTGAGGTCACTTGATGGTAATCCAGTGGCATTTGGGAGGAACCATGATAACTTTACTTATTTATCTTGTGTCCAGGAAGGGATAGCTAGAATGCCTGGCTCAACTTGGCTGTCGACCAGGGCAGCTACCTGTAGCCTCTCCAACATGGCGGCTCAGGACTTTCAGAGAGAATGTTCCCATAGATAGGAAGCAGTGGCGGCCACCCTCTTTCTCTGGGTGTGGAAACTGCGAGGGCATCACTCCCACCGTGCGCTGTTGGTCAAAATGGTCACAGAGCATTTCAGGGGACATAGACCTCACTATTCATTGGGGAAAGTGTTAATTAAGAATATGCAGTCATCTTCGATCTACCATATATTTCTTCATTATGGGGAGCAGAAAGAGAAAAACTAGGCTATGGATATCCCCAGTGTGGAATGTGGCATTTGGGAACATGAAAAGAGACAAAAAGTATCAGGGCATGGTGGTGCATGCCTGTAACCCCAGTATGTGGGAAGCTAAGATAGGAGAATTATAGGTTCGAGGCCAGTCTCAGCAACTTAGCAAGATCCTCAGCAACTTAGTGAGACCCTGTTTCAAAACAAAAGAGGCTGGGGGAGTAGCTCAGAGGTAGAATGACTCTGAGTTCAATCCCCAGCGCCAAAAACAGAGAGAGAGCAAGAGCAAGAGCAAGAGAATCATCATTATATTTACTTTCCATCAAACTAAGTCAGAAGTTTCTAGAAAGGGAGGCCTGAGTAAACCTCAGTGGAAATACAGGAAGTGTGGGGGAGGAAAGAGGGAGAAGTAGGAGTAGAGGTCTCCAAATCAGTTTCTTAAATCTCCAATTCAAGTGGTTTTCTCCCTTTTCTGCACTTACTTTAAACTTACTGTGACCTCCCCTAGTTTTAGGTCAAAGATGACCATCATTTGTTAATGGCTGCAGGCCCATGAGGGTTTAGTTCTTCAGTGAATGGATAAATAAATGAATGAACCCAATTCAGCTCCTTGAGGGAAGAAATATATCCATGCTCATCATGAGCTCTGCAGCGCACAAGGAGTGCACACACGTCCGCCATATTGTTTTTCTGTTTTTATTCGGTTGTTGGTGACGCCTCCATCCTGACAGAATTTCTTGGGAGAAATTTCACTACAGGACAGGTTGTCTTTTTTTTTTTTTTTTTTTTTTTTTTTT